>PVJC01014612.1:0-36179 GCA_004026665.1 Murina feae
GGGTGAGTGGGAAAGAGTTGGCGGCCTGCTTGGCGGCTTCCCAGGTCCCTTCTGAGGATCAGGGAGCAGGAAAAGGCTGGCCTGACCACGAGGGGGGTTTTCCCTGCTTTCTGGTGGCTGGAGGAAGATGGGCAGTAGGCAAGCTTGGGAGGCAGGCCGCCCGCAGCCCTGGTCACAGCTCAAAAAAGAGAACAACATGATGGGGAGGGCAAGAGTCTGAGAGATCAACATAGAGGGGGTGCCTGCTCCAAGCCTCCACGGTGTGCCTGGGGGCAGGCCCCCGGCAGGTAGACACACACAGGAGGACTGCTCTGAGCCTCTGATGGGGCTGGGGGCAGGTCCCCAGTGATGACACACACACATACACACACACACACACACACACACACACAAAAGGCGCCTGGCAGACTGGGGCCATCATAGGACATCCACTGAGGGGTCCCAGACTGTGAGAGGGCACAGGTCGGGCTGAGGGTCTCCCTCCACCCCGAGTGCACAAATTTTTGTGCACCGGGCCCCTAGTGTATATATATGGTTAATTAAATCAGTCTGAAATTAAGATGTCTTTAGAACTTTGACTCAATAAATTGCTCTTAGGAGTAATCTTTAGTAAAATTAAACATTTTCAGCCCACAAAGATCTTTTATTTTTTTGCGAGGAGGGTACTACCTAACTAATGCCATACAATTTGCCACTGGGAGCAAGAAGGTATTCTCAAGAGTTTTCTTCTTCTCCTCCTTCTCCTCCTTCTCCTTCTCTTTCTCTATTTAGAAGTGTGCTATCTTAGGCTATTTCTGGTGGAAGGCTGGCTAACTTTTCCTTAATACCACCTAAGCCTAAGAAGCAATCAAGGAATGGAGCTCAGTGTGTTGGGAATTGTAAAGTGGATGCTTCAAGTGGTGAGTATTTTATAGAGACCCAGCAGAAAAAAAGCAGGGCTGTGAGGTTGAGGCTGTCTATTGTAGTATCTTTGTGAAAATCGCAGGTGTGGAGAGCGGCTGCAGTGTTTGCACAGGTTTAAGCCTCAGACTAATGAGAGGGCATGGTCTCTCATGGCAAAGCCACATGCAAGTCCTAGCTTGGAGGGCAAAGCCCTCCCAGCACAGTTATAGCCAAAGGCTATAGTTGTAAGCTTGACCTTATGGTCTGAACCTGTGGTCCCATGTGGCTGAGTGATAGCAAGTAGGGAGGTACAGCAAGTAGACAAAGCTTGATCAGGTGCATATAATTGAGTAGATTCAAAACCTGAGAGAACATTGTAAACATCTTGACCACGCCCTCACTTTGCCTCATGGAATCTGGCTATAAAATAATGACTCGGCTTGCAGGCTGTGATGCTGTCACTCCATCAGAGAGGTTTGTTCTTTTGTCTGTCTTCTCCGTCCTTCCCGGTTCACCCATGGCTGTGCCGGTGCAGCACACACAGGAATACTGCTGGAGGTCCACATTGTAACATCATTCTCAGAAGCATTTATGGTTTGCATTGTATTTCAATTTATTTTGATAGCAAATCATCATACTTATTGTACAAAGATATTGGAGCTGATCAAAACCAGGGAGTACCGAGTTGTCTCCCTGAGAGCCCTTGTTTGGCCTGGGTTAGGCTTCCAATGGTGTTTCCATGAAGGTTCCAGCTCTAGATCTATGAGAATAATCGAAATAAATGTTAGTAACACAGAGCTAATGGGCAGCAATTATAAAACACTGCTCAGCTGTCAAGTTATCTTTCTGTTTCAAGATAAACCTGTCTAGCATGACCCATGTATTCGCCATGGCCCACCTAATGAGTCCAGAATAAAAAATGTAGGAAATTCCCAAGACCTGCACATAAAACCTTCATGTACACTTAGGGACATTGTGCTCTCTTTTTCTTAAAGGATGTGTGTAACTTACTGCTTTATGAGAGTGAATACTCAATGGCCAGAGCAGAAAAGGCAGTGGCCAATGAATAGCACATGAGCCTCCCCTCCCCTGATTTCCAGTCCAGGGACTGAGATAATATTCAGTAGTTATATTGCAGTAAAACCCAGAATGGGAGTTGTTACCAAATTGCCTCCTTTGTAATGAGGCGAATGTGTCTTCTACCCCTTCTCCAAGACGGTACAGTGGAGTTGTATCACAATTCTACCTGCACAGTGCGAGAAATTCCGCCTTCCATTGTGCTCACGGAGTTTATGCCTTGGAGTGAGGTTTCTCCCATAGTGTGAGCACCTGACTGTGCTGAGTGTGATTCTGGTACTTAGAGTATATTTTCATTCAACCAGATTGTGCAGTGAGAACCGACTTCTTTCTCCATTGGCAACCCAGGGAACACTAATCCTCTCGAAAGCCGAAGGGAAAAGATAACTGGCTTTGTGGGACTTATTGCGAGATAGTAACTCTCTTGTCCAGTGGGCCAGAAAATGTGGCCACAATCAGTTTGGGAACTTGAAGAAAAAAATAAGAGGGTCAATAACTGTCAGGACAACAACTCAAGTTTATAATACGACTTTAGCTAAGAATGAAATAGCATCGAACCCTTGACCGGAAGACATGAATTGTAGGTGAACCCAAGAATGGGAACACCTGCAACAAAGGCTTCCGCTTCTACACACTTTTCAAAGCTCTGCAGAGGGCTGGGCATTCACTGAAAAGAAATCCTTAGCCAGCCAGAGTTGGTTTACTGGTTTTAGGAACTGAGGAGAGGTGTTCCCCTTAGGATCCTGTGAGGCCTTAGTCCTCACACAAGCCAAAGTTCTCTCCTGAGAGCAGGATGGGGCGAGAGGGCTGATAGCTGCCAAGTGCAGTGCATAAGCCTCATTCTATATGTGGGTTATATTTTAGCTCTAGTCTTTCTGACTAGTGGTCTGGATAGGAGTTTTGTGTCCAGAAACTTTTATATAACTTAATTTTTTAAAAAGAACCTATCGTGCATCTTTGTCAATTAAAAAGCTAGCATTAGCCTGCCTAAAAATGGTTTCAGAAAGTGCTTCACACTAAACATGTGCCTCTTTTCCATTGGGGATCTTACATGTTCTAGTCGGAGTAAAATCATAGAAGCAGCAGCAGGGAGAACAACTTTGCTAGTAAAACAGGAATTTTAGGGGAATGTAGGCAGATTTAGGGAATTTTTAGAATTAGGATCCATGGAAAAAGCACAGGGCTACAGACTGGGAGAAGGTACATTTCCATAGCAAGGAAGCCAGCTGCAGCTACATTTCCATAAGACAAGGGAACTGGAAGTAGCCAAAAAAGGTCTATATTTACAGAATAAAGGAAAAGGAAGAAGGCCCAGAAGGAATGGGAGGACAATGAGGGAGGAGGGCCTCAGGAATTACTATAGTAACCAATTTGAAAAGAAGTATTAACCAATCAGAGGAGATATCAGGACACAGGATCTGCAGCCTTTATAAACCATGGACACAGGAAGTCTGTGGGGCCTTTTCCCTTTCCCCAGATGGAGTCTGTACTTGTTCTTCAATAAATCTGCACATTTGCTATACAATCCTCTGTCCATGGATTCATTCTTCGATTCAGGTAGACAAAGAATCCGAGTTCCAGTCCAAAAATTCTGTTTTACTAGTATTACTGCTACTGTTTTCTAGGCATTTTATATACAGCAAGTCAATCATTACAACAATGCTAAGAGGTAGATATTTCCAAGTTTCAGGGTATTTAAATAACAAGCTTCAGGGAATTTAAATAACTTGCTCAGGTTCAAAAAGATAGATAGTTGGAGTGGAGATTCTGATTCAGATTAGGTAATTCCAAAAGTGAGTTTCCTCGACCACCTCCATTATACTGCCTTTCAGAATGTTAATTTCCTTTTTCACTCTTTCAGGTAATTCAAATAGTTGAGAGTTGAAAACTTGAATATGCTAGAATGATTTAATTTCATTAATCAACAGCTTTTGCTTCTATATAATTTTGGAGAATGTTGTCAGTAAATCAGCAAAATAAAAGTTTGCATTATTGAAAAAGCTCAGCTCACTTAAGATTTGAGAGAAACCAAAACCAGTAATTTTATAATTTTTTAAATCTCAGAAATAATATATTTAAAATGAATACAATGGAATTTGGAGAGAAAATATTTTTGTTGAAATGTGCAGAGTTGAGGTAATCATCAGTTTAAGGTATGAGATTCTGTCTAAGCTACTTTATACTCTTAATATCTCCAGGTATTAAGTGGGTGAAATGTAATATCTGAAAAAAGCAAGTGATAATATTTCAACAATATTGCTTTAATTTGCAGAATCTTCTTTCCTCCTAAGAACTACAGTGCTATCTTTAACAATTGATGGACTCTGTCTTTAAATTCATATATTTTTTTCATTGAATGCATCAAAATGCTTGAAATGATCTCCATGCTGTCATTATTTTAGATGTGAGGTTATGATGGAACTAGGGGTCTGGTGCACAAAAATTTGTGCACTCGGGAGGTCCCTCAGCCTGGCCTGTGCACTCTCACAGTCTGGGACCCCTCTGGGGATGTCCACCTGCTGGTGTGCCTGGCCAGCCTGGGTGACAGGCGGAGGGCCATTTTCAGGCTGCCCACAGCCCCTTCATGTTTTGGGTCCCCACTGGGGAGCCTGGGCAGCCTGGGTGAGGAGCTGAGGGCTGTTTTCAGGCTGCCCACAACCCCTTCAGGTTTTGGGTCCCTACTGGGCTACCTGGCCAGCCTGGGTGAGGGGTTGATGGCTGTTTGCAGGCTGGCCAAGCCCCCCAGTGGGATCCCTCAAACCCATTGGGGTGTGGCCAGCCTGGGTGCGGGTCTGAGGGCTGTTTTCAGGCTTTCACGCTGCCTATAGCTCCCATTGACTCAATGTCCCAGCAAGGCTGGCTAGAAGCAGGTTTCTGGGGTTTATTTATCTTCCATAATTGATACACTATTGCTTTAAGCCGAGGCCTAGGCAGATAACGAAACCTCCTGTTGGCTTCAGCTCCATGGCTTCTATAATTGAAAGAATGTTGCCTTAGTAGACTCTAGGCAGGCAGTTTCCTCCATCACTGGTGCAATGGAAGCCTGCTGTTTGCTTCAGTTCCGAGGCTTCTATGATTGAAACAATGTTGCAACAATGTTGCCTGGAGCTGATAGAAGCCCAGCTGCCTAGGCAGACAGTTTACTCCTAGAGCAACGGAAGCCACCTGTTTACTCCAGCTCCGTGACTGCCACCTTCATCTTGACTGGGTTAATTTGCATACAATCGCTCTGATTGGCTGGTGGGCATGGCTTAGGTGTCCCGTAGAAATGGTCAATTTTAATATTACTCTTTTATTAGATTAGATAGAGACCCAGTGCATGAATTCATGCCAGTGGGAGCACTTGGCCTGGCCTGCAGGATCAGGCTGAAACTGGCTCTCTGATATCCCTGAAAGAGTCCTGGATTGCAAGAGGACACAGGCCAGGCTGAGGGACCCCACCGGTGCACAACTGGGTCTAGAGAAGGGATACAGGAGGTAGGCCAGCAGGAGGGACTACAGGAGGGCTCCAGAACATGTCCAGCCCGTCTCATTCAGTCCCAATCAGCCAGACCCCAGCAGCAAGCTAACCTACTGGTCAGAGCATCTGCCCCCTGTTGCTCAGTGCATATCACAGCGAGCTGTTGGGTGGCCTTAGCATATCATTAGCATTTTATGCTTTGATTGGTTGAATGGTCAACCAAGGGCTCCCACTGGGCATGAATTTATGCACTGGGCCTCTATTCCAACATAACTGCAAATATAAAATAATGACAGCATGGAGATCATTTCAGACATTTTGATGCATTCAATGAAAAAAAGACCAGACATTTAGCATATTGGGCTTTTATTACATAGAATCTAGTACCAGACTGGGGACCCAGATTCTAGTCCTAAATCTGCCAGAAGTTGGCTGTGTATACTTGTGTAAGCTCCTTAACTTTTCCAGATGCTTAATATCCTCACTGTAAAATGAGTTTGAATAGAGAATAGTTAGAATGGGAAGAACACTATCAGATTATTTATTCTATGATTTTTAAAATACATTGCACAACGCTGGATTTTTTTTGTTTTAATTTTTCTGTCTTTACAAACAACACTTACCTAAGATAATATTATGCATCAGTCTGTAGGGTATTTTTCATTTCAGCGTCAATCTGGAATGAAAAAAAATGTTATCTAATTATTCATGAAGCATTTCATTTGTAGATTAGTAGATCATGAAGATAAATACAATTTGAACCTTGATTAGAGAGAAGGGTTCTTATTAAAATGCAGTTTTATATTGAACTTTTATTGGCCATCCTTCACATTTAGCTTTACACTATCTCTGCCCTTGAAGAATTTACGGTGTCCTATGAAAAATAGACAAGAGAAAAATAAGTGCTAATTATTGGGTGTGCACAGAATGTTAAGGGGCAACAGAAGAATTTGAGTGCCAAGCAAGGATCCCCAGAGGAAAGATCTAAATTGAATCCTGAATCTTGATGAAAGACAGCCAGGTTATAGAATAAAGATAAGGCAATGCAGGGTGGGTCTTCATGTACAAAAGCCTTAAGGTAAGAGCAGGTGTAATGTACTTAGAAAAACTGTGAGTGGTATAGGAGAACCAAAGCAGAAAGAGTAGGAGCAGTGATAAGTCAGGCTGGAGAGGAAAACACAAGACCAAACTCCCTTGATTTTAAAAAAAAGAATAGACTTCAATTTAGAAGTGATACAGAGGAATTAGAGGAGTGTGCTAACCATTTGTGTTTCACAAAGTTTATTTTGCCTTAGTATAGAGATGGCATTGCTGTGAGGCATGTGGAGGACTGGAGATGAGAGACTAATTGGGAAGAGCTAATCCAGGTAAAAGTATCAATAATGTAGAAGAAGTGGGGGTGGGGTGGGACTGAGAGATAGTTAAAATTGGTAGGATTTGGACTATGTTTGGGTTTATATGGAAAAAAGAGAAATTAAGGATCACTATTTGTACCTTGGATAATGGGTGAATGGTAATGATAGCAATGCATTTAGGCAACACCAGAAGAGATTTTAAGGGAAATATTTGGGGCATAATGAGTTCGAATTTCTTGTGGGATAATAGAGCCCTTAATCATTTGAATAAACAGATTGGTGCTGCAGGGAGAGATCCTGACTGGAGGCAGAGATTTGGAGATTAAAGGCATATTCATGGATGAGAACACTTGGAGAAAATGTAATGTCATGTAAAGAGAAGAAGACCATGAAAAAAAATTCTCTGGAAAACATAGAAATTTAAGGTGTGGGTAGAAGAAGATAATATGACACAGAATGAAAAGCAAAGAATCATAGAAGGATCAAATGTAGACTATGATAATGGAATTCAGTGATACAACTGACCTGAGTCATTTCTGATATTTCTAATAATAAAAAATAATTATGTACTTTAATCTATAGTTAATAGTCTTTGGATATCAATATTATGCTTTTATTATTAGTTAAATTGGGGCTGAAATCTGACAATGACACGGAGAGTAACAGACTCATGTGGAATGTGGAACACACTTATGCTTTTCCAAACATCTTATAATCTTGTATATATCATTCAACCCATCTGTAAAAGGGGAATTAAAATGGTACCTAATATTTAGAATTGTTTTTGATTAGTCTATAAATGCAAACATGTAAGGCTATTAATATTCTGCTTATCAAATAGTATTGACTTAATAAATCCTAGCTGTGACATTGAGTATCACAAAATCTACTTATATACTGAGAGAGGGAGATCCTAGTGAATATGCCAGCTTTTCCTGAAATATGATAGAGAAAGAAAGAGGGCGGTTTGGGGGGGCATGAGAGAGGAAAAGATAGTCAGTCTCTTCTTTGCCCAGTGCCCACTTGGCTATTTGCATTTGTCTCTGTTTTCAAGATTTTAATGATCACCTCCAGCATGTAGCATGGCTTTCTGAATACTTTGGGAAATCATAGTTGAGGGCTTTACTTTTAAGGGGGAAAAAAATTTAGTCAAGCAAATACAGGACAAGGACATTTAATAGTAAATTATAATTCAAATGTTATAGGGTAAGTGGGACAAATATACATACTAAGCACTGAGAGTTTTAAAGTGAATGCTGTTCTACCAGATTTCACCAGAACATGAAGTCAGAGACCAGAGGTGGTCTTGCTTATCTAGCTATGAGATCAATGGAGAAAGACCATCAAAAAGGTTAACGGAAACAGCCGAGGGCCAACCTCTGAGTGCTCTAAGTAATCAAATGTGCACAAGTGTCTCCATCGCTCCATTCATCTCACCCTTTTTAGCAGTTGCTGAAGGACTGGCTACTCAGCAGCACCGCTGCTATAAATGTACTGGTTCCTCAAGCAAGAAAATAGGAGGTCGAACACTTGCCTTCTCATCATTGTAGTTGAAAGTAGTTTTTAAATGACAGTATGTTGCAATGAAAAAATACACTGAAGGGCAACTCAAGCAAGATGCTTGAAGGAAGGAAGCACGCATTTTGTGCATCAAGCTGTTTGTTTTGTATGATGTCAAAAAAGGAAACGGTGTGTTTATTAGAGATCACAGGAACTGGAGAAGAGTTACAAAAGTGATATATTTGACAGAATGTAAAAAAATATTTAGACTTCCTCCCTTCCCCCCCCCCCCCCCCCCCAGTAACCAAGGTGATTTTATTTTCCTGGGATAAAGCAACCTAAATTTACCTATTATATGACCAAAAGCAAACTGGTAGTAAAGGAAGGAACTGCTCAATTTAACTGTTTAATGCTAAATGTTTTCATGTCGATAATAACAAAAATATCCCAACACTCTAGATATTTCAGGTTTGTTTTATTTCGTTTGTTTAGAATTTTACTTGGTTTGAATTTTAATAAAAGATAAATATATATTTCTCAGCCAGATTTAAAGAATGGGCATTTATCCTACTGTACTCATTTCATCTGGAATTCTGACTTTATAAATATTTACAAATAAGATTAGCAATTAGATTTGGGACTAGAAAGTAAATGTAAAAATTGGAAGAGAAATCAGAATCTTTACATACTAAGTATATAAAAAAAAAAGAACAAGATGATGTAGCTCAATTTATCAAATGGATTAAGACTTTGTTAGACATTTTAATACTTTATTAGATGTTATCAGTGAAAACCAAAACATCACTAAATTATTATGAGAACTGGTATGCATAGTGCAAGCCTTTATTTAATTATTATTATTTTTAATCTTTATTGTTGAAAGTGTTACATATATCCCCCTCACCTCCCACTGACCGCTTCTAGTCTGCCCCGCCCCAGGCCTTCCCCACACTATCCTCTGTGTCCATGGGTTATGCATATATGCATACAAGTAGTTTGGTTGATCTCTTCCCAACCACCTATCTCCACCTTCTATCTTTTATACAGTCCAATTTTTAAAAAACCACTTCAAATATTTTAAAAAAGCTGCTATTAAGAACAGAATAGACTTTTTCTGTTGATAGAGAAAGCCAGACTAGACTCAGCAGAAATTGTGAGGGGAATATCATGGCTTAATTAGCAGAATAATATTCTCATAAGAGAAGCTGTCTGGCAGTGAAATAGGCTACCTCAAGGAGAAAATTGAGTGTAGGTATTTAAATGGAGGTTGAACATCTCCAGAAGGAATTACTGAGTGAAAAATTATAGGTGCTCTTATAGTCTTCTTCTCACATTTTAACTTATATGACTTTTAAAATTAGGTTTTGGGGTATTTTAAGTGTGCTCTAATACAATAAATAAGAGAAACAGAATTAAAAATAATAGAACAATAAAATGAAACCAGGCTTTATTGCTTTCACATTTTAATAAATAAATAAAAATTCATATGGCTTCTTGGGGGGAAAACATTCTTTAACTTACAGTTAAAGCTTCTAATTGGCTTTAATTAATTAGACTAAGTGGTATTTGCTTTTACATTGTAGGTAAATTATTTTATGTGCAAAAAAATGAGTAAAAAATGCATCATAATTGATACTTATCTAACACATGACAAGCAATAACAAAACCCACTCAAAAAATCTCAGCTACCACCAGAGTCGGGGAGGGGTGAAACCTAATATGAACTTCAGAAAGAAGTAGGCATGCCCTGGCTGGTTTGGCTTAATGGATAGGGCAGGCATCCTCAAACTACGGCCCGCAGGCCACATGCCGGGTGTTTTTTGCCGCCCCTGCCTGTCCTGCTTAAAATAAGATATGTGCAGTGTGCATAGAATTTGCTTATAGTGTCTTTTAAACCATAGTCCGGCCCTCCAATGCTCTGAGGGACAGTGAACTGGTCCTTAAAAAGTTTGAGGACTCCTGGATAGGGTGTTAGCCTGTAGACTGAAGGGTCCCAGGTTTGAATCTGGTCAAGGGCACATTCCTGGGTTATAGGCTCAATCCCCAGTGGAGGGCTTGTAGGAGGCAGCCAATCAATGATCCTCTCTTATCATTGATGTTTCTATCTCTCTTTTCCTTTCCCTTCCTCTCTGAAATAAAAAATATATTGGGGAAAAAAAGAAGTAGGCAAAAGAGGAAAATATTTTGATATGGCATCTGGCATCGAGTTGATCTTAACCTTGCATCTATACTCCAGAAATGGAATGGGTGAGACAACAGAACTCTTGGAATTGTTACTATGTCTGCAAGTTAGTGGTATAGTGAATGAAAGTGCTGTGCTTGTCTTTCAATTGTTCTAGTAATTGAATTGACTGCTGGAGAGTTACAGGTCAAATGGATGATGTGAAAAAATGGGCTTAATGCATATGAGAAAGGCTAATAGACAATGCCCATGAAATAGGACAGAAACTGAGTTGGTGGAGGGAATCCTAGTGTAAGATATGTAACAAAATGTTAGAGTAATCAGAGATCAGGTCTATCAACAATGGATCACAAAGCCTGAACTGGCTCTCCTCTGTCCTCCACTCCTTCAGTCTACATAAAGCTAGAACACCAAGTGCCAAACTCATGTTAGTTTTATAGGAGGAAACTAATAAGCTCAGGTTCGGTGAAAGGAATTCAGTAACTCACCTACTATCAGAAAATGCCTCCCAACATAAAAAATAAATGATCTGGCAGTTATGCAACTACATGTAAGGGAGAAAGAGAGTACAGAGAAGGGGCGAGGGAAGGAGGAGAGACAGGAACTGGAGGATCTGGGGGCTAGAGGTAGGAAATCATGTTTAAAGAAAGATGAACCCAAGAACTAACATATTATGAGGAGAGGGGAGGGAAACTAGAAAATATGAGTTCGAATTTCCTTATCTTTCAGAGTTGGAAACCAATTGGTAGTATCTAAAAGAAAAACCTGTAATAAAAAATGACTCCAGCATTTTAATATTAGTATATTTTTAGAAAATAACTCTTATGGTAAAGAAATATTTGTATAATCTTTAGTAATTAAATTGTATTTCTTTTTCTTGTATTACATTGAAGAAAATTATATTAAAAGGTAATGAGTGCCAAATATATAGTGATAGAAGATGATGTGGCTTTGGATGGTGGGGACACAATGAAATGTACAGAACATGTATCATAGTAATATACATGTGAAACCTACATAATCTTATTAACCAACTAGGGGCCCGGTGCACAAAAATTTGTGCACTGGGGCAGTGGGGAGGGGGGTGTTTCCTCAGCCCGGCCTGTGCCCTCTTTCAGTTTGGGACCCCTTTGGGGATGTCCACCTGCTGGTGTGCCTGGCCAGCCTGGGTGAGGGGCCAATGTCTGTTTGCAGGCTGGTCAAGCTCCCCAGTAGAGACCCTCACCCCAGGGGGTGTGGCAAGCCTGGGTGAGGGGCTAAGGGCAGTTTTCAGGCTGGCCACAGCTCCCACTGACCCTCTGGGTCATCCGCCTGGGAAGCGATGGGGTGACGCTGAATACCCCATAAGCTTCCCAGGAGGGGGCCGCGGGGTTCTGCCGGCTGCTCCCCGCCCCCCACCGAGGCTTCTCCACCTCTCGGGTGGCACTGGCCACCCCATCGGCCTCCCAGGAGGGGGCCGTGGGTCCTGCCGCCTGGTCCCTGTAACCCCTCCCCCTCCAGACTCCCCCCCGGGAAGGCATCCCGCAGGCCCAAGGCACCCGATGCCTTCCAGGATGGAGGCTCCCAAGATGGTGGAGGCCACAGCCCCGGAGAAGCTGCACACCGTGGCTGCAGCCTCCGCCATCTTGGCTGGGCTAATTTGCATACAGCAGCTCTGACTGGCTAATGGGCATGGCTTACCCCATCCCGGAGAAATGGTTAATTTTAATATTACGCTTTTATTAGTTAAGATGTCGTCCCAAGGCATTTAATTGAAAATTAAATAATTATTTTAATAATTAAGACATAAGGTATGTATGGTATGATCTATTTTTCCTAAAAGCATCTATTTTTTCTTTTAAAATTCCTCATTTATTGCATTTATAAATTTTTATCTTTATTGTTGAAAGTTTTACAGATGTTTTCTTCTTTTCCATCATTGACTTCCACCCTATACTTTCCCTTCAGGCCTTCACTACACTATTGTCTGTGTCCGTGGGTTATGCATGTGTGCATATAAGTTCTTTCATTAATCTCTTCCTGGTCCTTCTGCCCTCTCCCCACTGAGATTCATCAGTCTGTTGCATGCTTCTATGTTCTGGATCTATTTTGTTCATCAGTTTATTTTTATCATTATATTTCACGTATGAGTGGGGTCATGTGATACTTGTCTTTCTCTGGCTTATTTTGGTTGGTATAATACTCTCCAGGTCCCTCCATGCTGTCTCAAAGGGTAAGAGATCCTTCTTTTTTACTGCTGCATAGTATTCCATTGCATAAATGTACCACAGCTTTTTTATCCACTCATCTGTTAGGCTCTTGGGCTATTTCCAGATCTTAGCTATTGTCAATAGTGCTGCGATGAACATAGGGGTCTGTACATTTTTTCTGATTGATGTTTTAGGATTCTTAGAATATATTCCTACAAGTGGGATCATTGGGTCAAGTGGCAATTTTGTGTCTTTTTTTTAAATCAATCTACCAATCGCTATCTATATACATACATATGAATATATATATATATATATATGTATATATATATATATATATACACACACACACATATATATATGAAGTAAAATTTTCACAAGTATTTAACCACACTCTGTTAGATGGATTAATATTCCTACTGTCTTCTTTTTTTCTTTCATTTAAAAAAGCTGTTAATAGGTTATAAACTACAATTTGAAAAACACTGCACTTTGCTGTCTGTTTTCACACCTTTTCCTTTAAAAGTGTAAAATTTCCTAAGTTTTGCAACTCCCTTAATTTGCTTTTAAATTAGCATAGCATGAAAACAGTCATTTTTCTTTCATTGTAAATACAACAAAGTTATCACAGCACCAGGGAAAGACATAACGGCATTTCAATAACAAAAATAAATGAGTAAATCTGAGTGCATGAGTCTTTAAAAACTCTGCAGGGGTAATGGATTATCAAATCTTCTTACCTCCGAGTCACAGTAGAGGGGAGGGGAGTTGATGGAACAGCACTTGGAGGCAAAATCTGAACGCTTGTAAACCAGTTCTTCCAGTTCCATGTCTGAGGCATCTGGCAGTTTCGCTCTCAATCGCTCTGTCAGTCTGAAAGGCCATTTTTTGATAAGGTTTTACTAGATGTAGTCTATAAAGGTTTCTAATGCAAAATCTAGCCATCTAAGACCTGGTACAATAAAAAATGAAAATAGAAGTATTTGCTCCTCTCAAGAAAATTATGTATCTATTTGGGGAACTATCTTTAATGACTCAATTTGAAATTAGGAAGTAAAATCTCTTTTAAGATCATGAAAGTAAACATACAAATTGCTGCTGCCTTGAATTCCAGCTTTTCCCCTTTTACTCACTCAATTACATCATGGTGGATAACTTCCTTGCTTTCCTTAACCTTTCACCTTCTCTCCACTTCTAAGTTTCAAGCCCTTTCAAAGACATTTTCCTTACAGAAATCCAGGCCACTGTCATGCTTTTTCTCTTCTCTCCTATTTTGAACAATTTCCCCCTCAGTTTGCCTCACCAACTATGCTGGCAAACAAGGTCAGGGATCTTTGGCTCTTGTTTTTAGTTCTGCTATTGGCCAGCTCTCCATCTCACTGACAACGTGGTATAGGACTTAAATTCACCTGATTCTTTCCCAGTTTGAGCTGTCTATGATCTTGGTAACTCTACCCTCATGGTGGACACTCAGCCTGGTTTTATGACTTTCTCCAGGAATATTTGCCAGCCCTGTAGTAGGCAATGGGAGGTGGAAGAGATCCAAATTTATCTTGAGTTGGAGTTGGATTTGGGTTTGGCCAGGTGGATGCTGGGGAGGGATGAGGGTCAGGGGACTAGTTTGCTCCTGAAAGCATTATTGAAATAAGTCGGTTCCAGTTGGAAGGAAAGGCAAGCAAGACCAGAAGGAACTCAGAGGCTGGGAGAAAAAAGTAGGGGGAAGGGATTTCAAATACTTAGATGGAATAGCCCCAATCTTCTCTAATTTCACAACCTTAAATTCAATTCTAGGATATGTTCATATGGAATTGAGATTATATAAATTATCACTCAATTGCCCCAGGCAAACCTAATGTTCAAAACTGTTGGAAAAAAAACTTAATCTTGCACTTCTGTTTTACATTATTCTATGCTATCTTCATATTATTCTATTATATAATTTTCTGATAAAATGTTAAACAATTTTGAACCTATGGTTTTCACTGTTTTTCATTTTCTATTACAGCTTTGCTAAGGTTGATTTCATGGGGTCATCGAAGGAGGGTCCAGCTCTGGGGATGCCTTCAGAAGGTCTTTTTGCAGTTTTATTTGTGCTGACTTGAGGCCTGGGTTGTTCAAGATGCTGTGAAATAGATCTAAGGCGTCTACCTAATGAGACAGAATGACAGCATCTTCTCAACAGAGACATTTTCCAGGAATCGAGTAAAACTGCTTTCATTATTATGGCTCCTTATTTTAATGTTAAAAACCTACTTGTAAAGAAATGCCTTCTCTTCTCAATGGAGAAAAATGACTATTGTACATTATGAATGATTGATTAACAGGTGTATTTCCAATTTATAGAGACTACATACTGGTGATGGGTGATATTATACTTCATTGAAAGTTTGGGTCATCTTGTCAGATAAAATAGTTTTAAGTTAGATAACATTTTCCAGCAGTTTTATAGTTTCTTATATATATATAGCAAAATTTATAGATTGTTTTAGGGAAACAATGTTAACAAACTTAATTTTGCTTTCTTAAGTCGTTACAGACCTTGTAATTTATTCATTTTTGGCTGTGTTATAAGCTGATATATGTAACTTCCTTTTCCCCCTCCCCTGAAAATAGCTGTTTATTACACAGATAATAGAGTCTAACTACTTTTTAAAACAAACTATTTTAATTGAACCTCCTCTTTCTATTGCTCACTTAGCACATCTTAAGTCTTCAATATGCTTTCAAACTACAATACCAGGTCATATTGATAAATTTGGGGCACACAAGTAGAACTAGTCCCTTACTTTTTCTTGTACTCAGTAAATGTGTTTTCTGAATAATTTGCACATAATTCGTGTCCCTTGTCAATGAAAGAAGATAGTTCCTCCTTCAGTTGTGGAACCTGTAAGAAAATAATAATTACACAAAAATGTTTATCTTAACCCTGTTCCAGAAGGCGCAAAATCAGAATTCCATGTAACATGTCAGTAAGGGTGTTTAATCTACACCAGACACTGGCAAACATTTTCTTTTTTTATATATTTTTTATTTATTACATACAGTTTTACAAAGATTAGTACATATATCTCTTTTTTCCCCTGCCCTTCCCCTCACCAGCAAACATTTTTTGTATGATGCCCAGTCGTAAAAATTTTAGGCTTTGTAGGCCATATATAGTTGTTGTTATAACAATTCAACTCTGCTGTTATGGCCAAAACAGTCATAAATAATGCACAAACGGTGGGCATGTTTATGTATGAACATTGAAATTTGAATTCCATATAATTTTAATGTCATGAAATGCTAATCTTTTATTAACGCCATTAAAAAATGTAAGAGCATTTTAGCTCACAGGGCATACAAAAACGGGCACCAGTCTAACTGTGGCCCGTAAGCTCCAGTCTGCCAACTGCTTGAATTAAACAGGGTTGTTGAAGAAATTTAGCAAACTGTACCTTAGAGTTAAAGCAGACAGCAGGATCTTTAGAGTCACAGCACTGCTCCAGGCTTTGGAAAGTTGGCTCAAGTATTTTACTGAGAAATACTTCTGGAACGTCAGTTCTCCTAGATAGTTCAAAGGTATACCTGCCATGAGAGAGAAAGAAAATACACTTTAATGTATCATGTTTTGAAATTTGGGATCTATAGCAAAGGCAGAGCACCTGGTTTCTTCATTTTCAATTAAAAATAAAAGGTTTAGCTAAAACGGAATCCAAATCAGCAAGTTTAGGATTAAAGACAATATTCTCATTGAAATACAAGTTATTAATAGTTGCTTTAGAGTTATTGTGACTAGTTAATACTGGACTAAAGCTCTTTATATACTATATCTACAGTCACATACATTATATATATCTACTTCACATGCATATGGAATTGTCCATGTGTAACTATAACATAATTCTATATAAAGCATCAAATGCTTATGGAACTGTCCTTTGTGTAACTATAGTACAATCTAATCTAATAAAAGAGTAATATGCAAATTGACCACTCTGTTACACCTAAGCCATGCCCACCAGCCAAGCCACGCCCACCAGCCAATCAGAGTGACTGTATGCAAATTAACCCAGCCAAGATGGCAGCTGGTAGCCACAGAGCTGGAATAAGCAGGAGGCTTGACCCAGTAATGGAGGAAGCTAAGGTTCCTGTCTGCCTAGGCTGGCTGTGGCCTCTACTAACGGCAACAAAGTTTCAATTATAGAAGATAGATAAACCTTAGATACATGCTTCCAGTCTTGGGCTCAAGGAAGCGCTGGGAGCCTGGGTTGTTAGGGGCAACCTGACCTGGGCTCCGGTTAAAGCAAAAAAGTTTCAACTTTAGAAGTTAAATAAATCCCAGATACCAGCTTCCAGCCAGCCTCGCTGCAAATAGTCATCATCCACTCACCCAGGCTGGTCAGGTACCCCAGCAGGGACCCCTCCCTGAAGGGGATGTGGCCAGCCTGCAAACAGCCGTCAAACTCTCGCCCAGGCTGGCCATGCACCCCAGCAGGGACCCCCTCCCTGAAGGGGACGTGGCCAGCCTGAAAATGGCCCTCAGCCCATCACCCAGGCTGGCCAGGAATCCCAACGGGAACCCCACCTTGATCCAGAATACCCTTTGGGGCAAACCAGCCAGCCCCTACCCATGCACCAGGCCTCTATCCTATATAATATCCTATATAATAAAAGGGTAATATGCAAATTGACCCTAATAGCAGAACGACTGGGAATGACTGGTCACTATGACACACACTGACTACCAGGGGCAGACACTCAATGCAGGAGCTGCCTCCTGGTGGTCAGTGCACTCCCACAGGGGGAGCTCTGCTCAGCCACAAGCCAGGCTGCCAGCTGCCGTCACAGCAGTGGTGGCGGGAGCCTCTTCTGCCTCCTCAGCAGAGCTAAGGATGTCCGACTGCAGCTTAGTCCTGCTCCCTGCTGGCAAGTGGACATCCCCTGAGGGCCCTCAGGCTTCCAAAAGATGTCTGGCTGCCAGCTTAGGCCTGATTGCCTGGGGAGGAGGCCTAAGCCAGCAAGTGGACATCTCCCAAGGGGTCCCAGATTGCTAGAGGGCACAGACCGTGCTGAGGGACATCCCCGAGTGCACAAATTTTTGTGCACCAGGCCTCTAGTTAATTCTATATAAAGTAGTAGGTACTTTATGTGGCTATTCTGTGAAAGTAGATTTGCATAAATTTCTTTATCTTATCCCATTGCTGTCTGTGCATTTACAAAAACAATGAGTATTTTGATAAATATAGAATTTCAGTGCACTCTAAATTCTGCCCTCTGATATTGATAAATGTTTTTCTGGCAATTTGACCAACTTGTGAAATTTATGCCATGAATGTGCATATACTATTCATAGTATATGCAACTCATGGCATATTTATTTTAATTCTTTCCTTAGTGATGCCAGGTAAAGGTTTACCATTTCTTCCCTATCTTGTTTCTTTGTCATTTAATGCCAGTGAACATCCATACTGTCAAGAAGATAATTATATCATCTCTACTTACCTGTCCATAGCTTTGGTGTTTCCCTTGCCACACATATCTTTACTTGTGGGCAACTCAACTTCTGGCAGCTCTGGCAGCTGAGTAGCTGGTGTGAAGTAGACACACATAAATATGTCCATGGGTGTTCTTTCTTGACAACAGTCCCCAAACTTATCATTCTTTGTGGATAAATTGTCACATATTTTCACTGTGTGTTCAGGCAGCTACAAAAGCAATTATGATTTTTATGTGTTGTTATTTTTCTAGTAGATCCAAAATAAGGAAGGTTTATACAACTTTACCAGCCTTGGCATAGGGTATAAAAAAGTCAGTGGGAATGCTCTTAGAAAGTAAATTGGTATAATATTTTTGGAGGGCAATTTGTCACTATGTACTAAAAGTCATAAAATGTACAATTTAACTTCCAAGAATTTATCCTCAGAAAACAATTATGGTGAAGAGAAGATTTAGTTATAAGACTCTTAAGGACAGAGTCACTTAAAATGCAAAAAAAACCCCACCTAAAACCAATAATAGAGGACTAGTTAAATAAAAGTAAGGTATACCTAGGAGATCAATGTAGTATATTTTATATAGAAATATAGAGAAGGAGAGAGAGAGAGAGAGAGAGAGAGAGAGAGAGAGAGAGAGAGAGAGAGAGACCTATTAATGACTTAGCATTGTAAGTCAGGTTATAGAGAAGACTCATTAACACAGACACATACTCTTAATGGGAAAAGACCAGGCAGCACAACATTGCTGTTCCTAATGAGAGCCATAGATTTTAGATAAATGAGGGTGATTTTATCTAAAATACCATAACTGTTCAAACTCATATCTATTTGAAAGTATTGTGCAAATGAAAAACAGTTGAAAAAACTGAACTGACCATCAATTTATGACAGTTATAATAAAAGCAATAATAATTTCTAATAGTACAATGGTTGCAGAATTGTCTAATGGAACTTTACTGCATGATGAAAATTATCTGTATCTGTACTAATACTAGTGAGCATTTGAAATGGGGGCTGCAGAACTGAAGTTTAAATGTGTGACTGCAGAACTGAAGTTTAAATGTTGTTAGTTTAATAATAATTAACTTAAATAACTATATATGGCTAGTGATGTGGTACTAGGCTTTGCAGGTGCACTAAGTTCTTGGGAATCAATAACCTTGTCTTTGTGTGTGGACTTTGCTACATACCAGCTGTGTGACCCTTACTACTATTCTGGTTTCTCTATAAAATGGATCTAATGTATTTAAGTTTTATAAGATATATGTGGGTATCATTGAGATGATACATGTAAAAAGCAGCTTAGAGGAATGCTTGCCACTTAGTGTGTGGCACATGATGATGATGATGATGATGATGATGATGTGGCACATGATGATGATGATGATGATGATGATGATGATGATGTGGCACATGATGATGATGATGATGATGATGTGGCACATGATGATGATGATGACGACGACAATGATGACGATGGGGATTCTCTTACCTCCTTAGCCATGCAGTCCTCAGAGGTAGACCCACAGCACTTAGAGAGGATTGTGGTAACATCTTCAGCGAGTGGCAAAACATCCTCCAGATTAGCAGTAGGTGCTTTTTGGGCTAATTTTATGAGATGGCTAGACAGTTAAAAAAATCGTTAGCTTTCTCCAGATCTCAGTTTCCTTAGTTTCATTATGAAGAAATACACTAGAGAAATAATACCATAATTTCAACAATTCATCTTTAACAGCTACACAGAGCACATCTGCTCTGCAATGAAGCTTATGTGCTGAAGCTACTCAAAATTCAGTCGTCCCCAATGATTTTTTCAAATTTTCAATACTCACATTCTCTTTTGGCCAAATCTACATAGCTGAAGGATGTCTTTAAACCCTGACCAGGTTGCTCAGTTGGTTGGAGCATCATCCCATAAACCTAAAGGTTGTGGGATCAGTTCCTGGGCAGGGCACATACCTGGGTTGTGGGTTTGATCTCCAATTAGTTAGGGCACATAGGGGAGGTAACTGATCGATGTCACTCTCTCTCACATACATGTTTCTCTTGCTCTCTCTGTCTCTCCCTTCCTCTTTCTCTCTAAAATCAATAAAAACATGTCATATCCTTGGATGAGGATTAAAAAAAAATAAAATGGCAATAAAAAAGGCACTAATATCTTTCTACTTAAGACCAATGTGGTGTTTTGGGGGGCTCCCATAATCTTCTTAGATGTTTTTATAAATCAACTGACAAACTACAGTAGAAATAAAGTAGTGAAGACCTATAGCCCTAAACCACAGTGTTAATACATGTTAATGTTAGGGCATGAAACCCTTATATATTTTATAAGGTTTACAGGGAATTAAGTATTTTATAAGGGATTATGCTATACTGCTGATAAATTTATCTTTTCACTTAATGTATCAGGAATATGTTCTGTATCATTAAATATTCTTTATTGTGATAAAAACATAATATTAACTTTACTATATTAACCATTTATACACATATATAATAATAATATATATGTATTAAAATTGATTTCAGAGAAAGAGACATCAATGATGAGAGAGAATCATTGATTATTTGCCTCCCACACACACCCTACTGGGGACTGAGCCCAAAACCTGGGCATGTGCCCTGATCAGGAATCTAACCTTGATCTCCTGGTTCATAGCTCAATGCTCAACCACTGAGCCATACCAGCTAGACTACCATCTCAATCATTTTTAAGTTTATAGTTCATAACATTAAGTAAATTCACATTGTTGTAACAGATCTCTAGAATTGTCTTGTCTTATAAAACTGAAACTCTAGATCCATTAAACGCTGATTCTGGCACTCCTTCCTTAGCAACCATGTTTTTACTTTCTGTTTTTATGATTTTGACTACTTTAGGTACTCCATATGACTGGCATCATACAGTATTTGTCCTTATGTGACTGCTTATTTTGTTTTGTATAATGTCCTCAAGGTTTATTCATGTAATAGCATGTGGCAAGACTTTTTGAGCCAGCATAATATTCCATAGTATGTATATATCGCATTCTTTATCTATTCACCTGTCAATGCTTTTGCCTCTTGGCAGTTGTGAATAATGTTGCCATGAACATGGATGTGTAAATATCTCTTTAGATTCTGCTTTAAATACCTAGGAGTATATACAGTTTGGGGTAAAATTAGGTTTATAGCTATGAGTACATGAAACAGAGTTTATTCTTGTATTAGTTATTAATTATTGTATTTTCCATAATAAAAACTGTAAACCTACTTTTGGCCTAATCTGTTTACAGAAGTGGGATTGCTGGGTCATATGGTAATTCTAATAATTTTTTTGAGGAAACTGCATTGTTTTCCATAATGACTGCAGCATTTTGCATTTCTGCTAACAGTGCACAAGGATTCCAGTTTCATCACATTCTCACTGATGCTTTTGGCAGTGGCAATCTCAATGGGTGTGAAATAGCATGGTGGTTTTGATTTGTGATTAGTAGTGATGTTGAGTATTTTTTCATATGCTCATTGGCCATTTTTATATCTCCTTTGGAGAAATCTCTAATTCCTTTTAATTAGGTTACTTAGTGTTTTGTTGTTGAGTTGTATTAGTTTCTTAATGCATACTGGATATTAAACACTTGTTAGGTATATGATTTGCAAATACTTTTTCCCATTCTGTAGGTTGCCTTTTCACTCTGTAATCTCCTTTGTTTATTTTTGCTTTTGTTGCCTATGCTTTGAGTTAATTCCAATAACTCATTGCAAAGCCTGATCTCCTGAAGTTTTCCCTATGCTTTCTCCTAGGAGTTTTATAGTTTTAGGTCTTATATTTAAGTTTTTAATTCATTTTAAGTTAATTTTAATAAATGGTATAAGATAAGGGTTTAACTTTATTCTTTTGCAATTTCCCTAATACTATTTGAAGAGACTGTCCTTTCTCCATGTGTAGTCTAGGTTCTCTTTTCAAAAATCATTTGTCTAAATACATAGGGGTTTGTTCTGAGCTCTCTATTCTGCTTCATTCGTCTATATATCTTTTTATACTAAGTACTACTGCATCTTGATTATTATTTCTTTGTAGTATGTTTCAAAATCAGAAAGTACGAGGCCTCCAACTTTGTTCTACATTTTTAAGATTGTTTTGGCTATATGAAGCCGCTTGAGATTCCATTTGAATTTAAGATATGTTGTTTTTTTTTTTCCTATTTCTGCAAAAAATGCTGTTGGGATATTGGTAGGAATTGCATTGAATCTGTAGATTGCTTTGGATAGTATGGACATTTTTAACAATATTAATTCTTATAATCTGTGAGCATGGAATGTCTTTCTATTTATTTCATTTCATCAATTTATTTTAGTAATGTTTTATAATTTTCATTAATATTCTATTATAATACTAGAGACCCGATGCATGAAATTTGTGCAAGAGTAGCCCTTCCCTCCCCTGGCTGCCAACACTGGCTTCCCTCTGGCACCTGGGACCCAGGCTTCCCTTGTAGCCCTGGCTTCATCTGGAAGGGCATCCATAAGGTCGTTCAACTGTCCAGTCTAATTAGCATATTATGCTTGTATTATTATAGATTATTACAGATAATTACAACAAATTGGCCTCCTCTGAGATGGATATACTGTAACTGATTTAAGTATGCTTTTGAGTCCAGGGACATTTAAAAAGTCTCTATTTTTTCATATTTTAAAAGAGGGGGATAGCAGTATTTGTAGCTAAATTTTTGTTCACATTTAATGCTATTTCCTTGGGGTAATTTCCTAGACACTAATGCAAGTATAAATTAATGATTAAGTAAGGTATATCTTATAGGTGTTTTCCTATATAATAAAAGACTAATATGCAAATAGACTGAATGGCAGTACAACCAACCAACCAACCAACCAACCAACCAGTCATTATAACATGCATTGACCACCAGGGGGCATGTGCAGAACATGGTGGGCATTGGCAGCAGGTGGCAGAGCATAGAGCATGGTGGGCTTTTGCCATGGTGGAATCATGGAGCAGGTGAGCGAGGGTGCCAGACCAAGGTGGGGCACCAGTCACTGTCATTGGGGTGAGCATTTGGTGGTTACTGAAAATTCTTTGCTCCTACGCACCACAGTCCTGCCTGGCACTCACACCTACTGCTGGCACTGGCCCTGCTCGCACCCACTGCTGGCGTCCAGCACCAGCCCCAGTCGCTCAGCACCATCAGCAGGTGTGAGCAGTGGCTACTGGTCCCGATCACCCCTGAGGGCTTCTTCACCTCCTCCTGCTCTGGATGACCTCACTTGCACCTGTTGCTGGCACTGGTCCCAATTACTCTGCACCATCAGTGTGTGGGAGCAGCAGCAGGAGCAGGACTGCCAGCAGACAGGGGACCAGGGGCCATGGCAGGAGGGGCCAGGTGGGGTCAGAGAGGATGGGCCAAGGCCCTCCCCTATGCTCACTGAAGCCTCACATACAACCCATAGTTCCTTTCAAGGTGCATGAATTCATGTACTGGGCCCCTAGTTATATTATAAATTCCTATGTTCTACTTGCCAACTATACCATATTAATGTAAAAGGTAAACCAAAGTGAAGATCTAGAGAAAATTCCATTTAGTATTTGAGTAGTTCTAATGGAAAATTATTTTTAAAGGACTAACGAAAGTAGTTTCTATCCCACTGAGGAAGCTTAGGATCTGGTGCCAACACAAAATAAATAATTTTATTGCCATTAAAGGGAAAAAGTTTGTGGATCAGATTAAAAGGAATTAAAGGACTATAAATGCTATAAAGATGAGATAAAGCTGGCAAATCTAGATGTCTGAGATATGAAAGAAGTATAAATATAGAAAGTGTCAAAATTAAAATATGGAGTTAATAGCAGCCATACAAAAATCAAATAGAGTAGCTAAGAAATTAGCATACATTCACAAAACTTAAGAGATACATATTATATGGCACAAAGCTTCATATAACAAATAAGAATCCAAGAAGTTTCCTCCCAAGACAAAAATGGACAAAGCAAATCACAGGTGATTTTATTTTTGCCTTTATATTTATAATTTATATTTCTACTTGATGCCTAGTGCATGAATTTGTGCATGGGTGGGGGTCCCTTGGCCTGACCAGAAATCAGAGCCGATTGAGGCCATCTCATCCAGTTCTGATTGGGGCCAATCAGGGCCATCTGACAGAGGGGAGGGACTGCAGGAGGTTGGCCGGCCATAGGAGGTTGGCTGTGGGAGTGCACTGACCACCATGAGGCAGCTCCTGCATTGAGTGTCTGTCCCCTGGTGGTCAGTGCACACCATAATGACCAGTTATCTGGTCGACCAGTTGTTTGGTTGCTTAGATTTAGATGATAGATAGATAGATAGATAGATAGATAGATAGATAGATAGATGATAGATAGATAGATTTATAATGCTAATATGAACATTGAGGAAATAATTTCTAATGGTCACCTGGTTTTCCCTAATCAGTATATGGTAAAGGTTGATTAAGAGTAAATCTCATGTTTTACAACATAGCCTTGTTTCTTATTGTTCATGTTCTGAGTATTCAAAAAAGAACTAGGTATGCATTTGAGAACTATTGGAGCGTTTAAGACTATAGTCAATATCTTCTAACACAAATGCTTAGGGAATCCTAATATTGTGGGTAGATAGTGCAGAATCAAACAGCTGCACATATTGATGCTTAATCCTTACCTGAGCCTTGATTTCTCCTTCCCATAAGCAGCATATTGTGAACAGAATCTATTTGACATAATGGTGAGAAGCGATAAATGTTTAATCTGGAGTCTCTAGAAAAGAAATGAGAGAATCCTTTTAGGCAATTAAGATCCATTCACAGTAATGTGCAGGAATGAAAAAAGAGACTCTGAATATCATGACTTTTTTTGATGACCACAAAACTGAATTCTGACCAAAGAAACTTACTGATATTTCTTTTCCAGAAGTGATGATATGTTTTATTTTCTAATTAACAAAATGCAAAAGAGGCCTCTTAGGGACTTTTATGATCCCAGAATCTGAATTTCTACTATCTTAAAAAGAAATAGCATTAATAGAAGAAAAGAGAAAGAGCATAACTGTATGATAAATGGCACTTACCTCTTTCAAAAAGCATACGTTGGGGTTTGCTGAGGTACAGCAGGACCCTACCATAGAGAGATAACTCTTGGTATAACTGACTAATAGTGGCAGAGGAGCTTGTCCATAATTAATGGAATATTCATACATAAATCTGTGGGGGGAGGGAGAAAGAGCATTGGTCAAACCATTTGTGGGAAACAAAATCTACTTTTTCATAAGTATTTTCATGGAGAGAAGATACATGTTAAGTTATAGTTTGAATATCTAAAAAGCACTAAGGATGTACAGAAAGGGTTATAATACCAATCACTTTTAATCAATATTTTCATTAAATAAAAATGTTATTTTCTGGATTTCCATGTAGATTGCTTGAGAGGAGGGTCCATTTGTCCCTTCATTCACTTAATATCTATAGGTGCATGGCCAATGGTAGATGTTTATTAATGTTAGTTGAATTAATTAAAACAAATGTGATTATGAATTTACCTTTCATGATCTATCTCTGTTTACTCTTCCAGAAAATTGCTATGTATAGGTTTACTTATTTATTGAAATCTTTTTAACTTTTAGAAGCATAAGACACTATGGTCCTGAAAGAGACTCTGAAAATTTATAGGGATGGGCAAGTCAGCCAATTTTTATAAAATTGTGACCTGAATTTCATGCCTTTAAAGCCCATTTGAATGCCATTGCTTCTGATTTTTTTTAGTAAATATATTTTTTCATTATAATTAGTTTTCACCATTTGTGTTCATTTTTATGATCTTCCAAGACCAATTTAAAGAATCTCCAATAATCTGGCTCCTTAGTAATGCTAAGCAATGAGAGGGTCAGAGTAATATGTTCTCTTACGTAGTGCAACATGCATCCTATTCACAACTGCTTCTTAGAATGTGAAGAATAAAGCTGTTTATTTCTCATGCTTTAGTGGAAATTAAGTATTAAAATGTGCATAGCAATAAAATTTTATCAGATAGAGTATATAGAGATCACTAGTTTAAGGGGAAACACTGTCAGATATTTGAAAATCTGTCATGAAGACAGAGGATCCAATTAGTTCTGCTTCAAGTACCAGATAGGACGAATTGGGTGGGAGCTGGGACGGCGGTTTTTCTCTCTGTCTGTGAAAGGCATTGACAGTAGTCGACAGTGACAGCAATGAGCTGTCATGGATGAAAGTCAAGTTCTCATTATTGGAAGCTATCCAGGTTGCTGTAGAAGTGGTGTTTGTATTGGTAGGGGGTTAGGTTAAATAGAGTTCTGACATTTTTTGCCTTAAAGTTTTACTTCTGATGAAAGAAACTTACTGATCAGCAAATTCCTTGGGATCTTTCCTGAACACCTCACAGATTTCATCATTACTTGGCTCTACGTAGGTGGGAAACTCCTGTGGCTGGTGCTTCAGGGCAGCCATACAGAGTTTCCTTTCCAGACCCTCTTTGGTACAGCACTCGGCAGTTCCTGGGTGCACTGGGAATGGGGAGTCACTCTCACAGGACTTAGCAGACAATGCTGACGTCTAGAAAGAAAGAAGAGAAATAAGCAAACTCATATATACAAGTTTCCACGCTTATAGTTTTCCATTCAGTATAACATCTGTAGTTGAAAATTCTTGTTAATAACAAACTGTCCAGGCCAAAGGCTCCATGAGATGATTTGGCAATGTGGCAATTTGCATAATCATAGTTATAGGCAAGTACAGGGTCTTATTTATATTAATAACTTTCCTCAAAGCAGGAGGAAACAGAACCATCATTAATAAGTGGGTTGTGTTTGATTGCAGTCATTAAAAGCTTTATCCTCTAGGCCAGTGTTTCTTCACAAGGATATTAACATCACTGAGGATAAAGGAGGTCATTTCCAAAAGATCTCATATGATGTTTTACCTGATGTCTACTGCAAATACCCCGTCGAGAATCAGGACCCTCCTGCCCTTCTCGCCCTCCTTTATTACCTGAGCAGACTCTTGTTAAGTGCTTTAATCTTCTACATTGGTTTGCATTCTCTTAGCCAGTGGTTCTTGAGCCTGCTTTTGCATCAGAATCTCTCATAAAATATGCAAAAATTAAATGCCTGAGCTTCCCATCACATAAATTCAGAAACAGTAGGTCAAAGATGAGGACTTAGAATCTGTTTTCTCCCAAAGTGTATTCTCATGTGTAGCATGGGTTGAAAAATCACTGGTACAACTTATTCTACTGCCTTGAACATATACACTGATTCAGGTGGGCAGACGAAGCCCATGGTGAGTGGACCACCAAAGCAATTGTAGCCACAAAAATGTACTTTTTGGAAAGAATTTGAAATGAAAATGTAGAGCAGAAATAGTTATCATGGAAAAAAATTGTTTTGGGACTTACTTGGGAAAAATTGCTTTCAAATCTCTATACTTATTTTACATGTTAGTCACCTTTTCAAGGGAAACCCTTATACTTATTTTACATGTTAGCCATCTTTTTAAGGGAAAACACCTAAAGCCGTTTCCTATCAATGAAGGAAAGCAACATGATGAATCACTTATGTAAAAGTAAACATCTCTCATCCTCTCCCACATATAATAACTTCCATCAGACTCTCAGAACTTAAGAACTCTTTTTTCTTCTTCTCTCTCTCTCTTCAGTGAATATCCTCTTCCATTTCATTTCTTTGCCTGTCAACTTTCCCATGGTTTCTTTTTATTGCCTCTTTTCAAAGAAGAAATTTTAAAAGAAAAAGCATCAACACATTAAAAAAATACTTTGAATAAGCAGGAGAAAGAGGAAGGTGGTGTGCAGAAATGTCAGTGCCATCTCTGCTCTCTTATGATCTGTCTTGATAATTCAGCAGCTTGTCTTAAATGAAGGCGTGGGTTAGCAAATCTACACATAAAAGAGAAGCATGCAAATTGGTGTCACTCTGCTACACCCACCAGCCCATCAGGATGAGTATGCAAATTAACCCAGCAAAGATGGTGGTTAATTTGCATATGCAGGTGCGGAGAGAAGACTACAGGCCCTGGCCCGAGTGAAGATGAAGACTGAAGATGACGGAAGACTGAAGACGACTGAAGGTTGAAAAGGTTTGGCTTCTCCGCTGTGGCCGGAGCGAAGGCCAGGGTCCTGGGTGCCGGAGGAAAACTGGTGCCGGCAGCCAGGGGAAGGAAGGCGAATTGCACGAGTCTCTTTGTGCAACAGGCCTCTAGTATATATAATAAAAATGTGTTTTGTTGTTCTGATCATGGTCAGTAGTTTGATGCTTGCCTATTTTAAGGTGGTTCAGAAGGTCGGGTTGAAATTTCAGTTGTTTATGGACTTAGTGATAGGAGAAAATGATTATGAAATTCTTAGAAAGTAGATAAGGGCCAGATAAGAGTAATCATTGTGTAGATTCTAGTCAATGATCTTTGGAACATTGTTTCTGCAGGCTAGGTGCTGCAGGCTTACACAGGGAGACATTTGCCTGTAGAGGCCTTTATCAAGATACATTTAAATGCCATTTGCATTGGGGCTGATGACTACATTAGTAAATTGCTAGAAACACATGTGGGTTCACCTTTGTTCAGTTTGTATTTTGAACCCTGTCATTTCAGCATTTTAATTTCTGCATGTATACTTCAGGGGAGAAATCCCCAAACCTGGTGGCTTATGTATACAGGGCAACTTTTGAACAACAAATTAATTTGAGGCCAACACTAAATTGTTCTGGGTCGGTCAGTACCAGGCGTGGCATGGTAAAGGTATGTGTAGATTTTAGGACACACAAAATCTATTAGAACCATTTCCTGAGTCAGTATATGCCCCACTTTTCTCATTTGAACCTGTAGGACTAATGGGCAGAGTTGACTTGTTATGTTAGAGTAAATCTGAGCTCTAAAGGTACAGGCTTCATATTGCCTCCAAAAGTGGAGTAGGTGGAGTCGCTGTCTAAAATTTCCCTAAGATATGGCATAAAGACCTGTCTTGGCTTCCTTCTGTGGGCCACAACACACCCACCCAGGCCACACAAACCTACCCTGTTGTCATAGCAGTCAGGGTCAGCCCCTTCAGCACAGCAGGCTTCTGTCAGGGAGACAACTTCCTTCACAAGCTGACTGATCTGTTCAAAAGTTCCACTGGGAAATTTTCTGCTGTAGAGGACCATTGATCTGAGGGAAAAAGTAAATCCATACTTAATTCAAATTAATGTTTCCCACATTTGCACATATGCAAATATTCTTTTCAGTTTTTTAAAGGAATAGTGCACATATTTTCTTGATGAATGAAAAGAGTATAAGGTTGCCTTTCAGTTTTTGTTCTAGGTAAACTGATCTTGTAAAGTGGCAGGAGTTGAATTTGAGAGTTCCATCAAAACAGCCTCCTGTTCGTTCTTCTCTCAAGCCTCCCCAAATGGATCTGCTCCGTACCCTGTTGCCTTTGTTTGCCAGTCCTAGCATGTACTGTTTGCATTATAATTTACCTTAGAAAACTATTGCTTAACACATTTTTAGACCACAGTAGTGGTAGTTCAACTGGAACCTTTGGATGTCCTCCATTTGCCTGCCTTCTCTGCCTCCTTTGACCTTGAGCTCTATCCTGTTAATCTTATCAGAAATCAGTTCAGCCCTTCATGCTGACTTGAAATTAACCTTACATGCAGTTTCATTCAAGGTCAAGTAACCTAGAGGGTGAGCGAGTGCTTCATACTTACAACGACCTGAAGTCATCTTTTCCAAGATTGGTTATTTCCTTGCAGACTTTATCCTTCTCATATTCTCGACCTAGGAACCAAAATGAACAAACAAAACAAAACAAAACAAAAGTTTTGTTTCTATTCCCTTTTAATTAATGTTTCATTAAATGCATATGTATAATGGGATCCTTTATGTGACTTATCTGTGGTGAAACTAGCATTTTTCTATATGCAATTCCATTTTTTGGTGCCTTTTTAGCTGTTTTGTAAAAGTAGATCAGAATTTTATGGCATTCTATAAATTTTAATGGATAGCAGAAAAAAGTGATCTAATACTGAAAGTAAGTAAGTCAAATGATTATCAGAGCCTATTGACGTGTCAATCATTCTCTTAGGTCCCATCTTCATAATAATGCTAAAATGGGACATTTTGTTCCTCTCTTCTTTATCTTTGTTTCACCTAAGCTCTCAAGGGAAGAAAAAAAAAAGGACAAAAAATAAATGGAGAGAGTGTCTACATTCCTAAGTGAAAAGCTACCCCACTGATGCAGGAGCTTGAAAGGGAGTGTGTGAGAGCTGCTCTATTACCCATCTCCGGACTCTATAACAGAAACCTAGGAATTCTGTTGGGGCAAAAGATAAAAATTAGGTAAAATGTTTGTTTTTTTTGGATAAAGTTGTCAGTGTGGTGGGTTTGGGGGAGTGGAGGGGTGTGCTTCTCCTCATTTCAAGTGTAGTAAAAGGGGCTTCGAGAAAAACACTGAGACCTTGATAGGTGACCCTTGGCGCATGGGGTACAATGGACAGGTGTCTGATTCAGACTATAGAAAGCTAATGGGTTGGGGGCTGATGCAGTGGCCTGGGGCAACAAAGGAGAGGGCTGTGAGTGGGAAGCTTTGCTGAGGCTTGTGGACCTGATATGGATCAAACAGGAGGGCGAGTTTGCCTGGAGTTGTGTTGCCCCTTTCTTCCCCTCCCTCCCCCAAAGGGCTGACTGGAGGACAGTGGGCCACCAGCTGTGGGATACCTCTGTGCAGAGGCAGGCACTTTGAAATCAGAGGCCCAAAGGTGTTAGCTGGATGTGAGAGATCTCCAAGGATGATGAGAAAGATCTCCAAAGAAGCCACAAAGAAAATGTCAACATTGAACATCTCCCATAACCAGAGGAAACAACACTAGCTCACTAAGTTGCACAGGGAACAAGTGTTACTTTTTCTTGCTCTTTCCTCTTCTGCAGGCTTCTTCCTTCCTTGTGTTTGAGGAACCAAAAGCAGCCTGGAGAGTGGGAGGAAAGTGTACTTATCCCTCTTTGGCACCACAGGCAACAGGACTGACCTGGGCCTGATCTTGTGGAATACCTTTGCCTTTAAGCAAATTTGCACATTTTTTTTGGCTATGAAACACAGATCTTCCCACAACTGCTAGGAGGGAGTTATTTTGAGGTTCAAAGGGACCAGAAGAAATTTTATTTGAGAGTGAACAGAAAAATCATGGAACTTACTCTTTAGTTCACTCAACAGACTGGGAAGAGCTAGATCAGGTCAGGAGGAGATGAGTTTTCTACTGTTGCTACTTATTCTATATGGGTGTGTGTGTGTGTGTGTGTGTGGTGGGGACACATGGAAGGTAGCCAGTGTTCTTCCCTATGTCATTATGCAAGTAAATCTAGGACACCTTCCAACACTCTATGGAGCTTTTTCTTTAAAAAAAAAATTAAATTAAAAAGTATATAAATGACTCAGATTCTGTTCTGAGATAAGTGGTTTTAACTTTTAGTGACTTATCTTCCTGACTTTAAATAGTAGGAAATCCATCTCAGGTGATGGCAATTGCTGTCATGCCTTTATCATCCAGGTGTCCTCACCTCCCTAACAGTTATAGTCTGTGAGGGTAGAAATTTTTGTTTTGTGGTTTAGAATGAAAGTAAAGGCTAGAGAAGGTCTCTCCTCCTCCTCCTCTTCCTTCTCCTTCTCCTTCTCCTTCTTTTCCTTCTCTTCCTCCTCCTCCTAATAAAGATTCTATAGGATTTGTTAGGTTTACTGGGTGGTGCAAACTACTCATAGAGAAAGCTATTGCACCTTGTACTTTCAGGTGGATGACTCAAAGTATAGTACTGAGATGAGAAGAGTCAGAACTAAGGATAAAGACATTCTTAAGCAGCAGTTCATAATAAGGAACCAAATAAATACCATAAAAATAACACAGAAGAATACACATGTTCAAAACCTCTTATTTTAGAAACTAGGACAAATACAATAGGATTGGTAACACTAATAGTCAATGGACTACAGAAAGCCACTTGTATTTGAGAACTTTTAAACCTAGCACACTTCCTGGAATTTATTGACTGGTTTACAAAGCTGGATATTGTCACAGTTTCAAAAGGTCAAAATAAGGCAGAAAATGTCCATTAATCATTGATGGTATTCTGTGGGACAGGAGAGCAGGATATACAGGGGAAGAACTGAAGGTAGAGCTGTTCTCCTGGAGTGGCTGTCTGCTGAGTGGTTTTTAGTTGCTCTGAAGGTAGAGCTGGGAGAAGGGGCTGGCCGGAGACTTTGGTTCAATGGCAGAACTTGACTGTAGCCATGGCTAAATGCTAGCTGAAATGGTGAACAGCCTCTTAGACAAGTGAGTGTGTTTTGTTACAAAAAATATTCAAATGGAGCTTAAATAACCATCTATATGACAGAGTCCTGATTTTAGTACAAGATTACATTCTCTTGATGTCTGAAATCGCTTCCAGGGGATTACAAAATAATCCCTTTTAGAAGCAGTAAGAAATTATATGGAACCTTTTTTATCCCAAAGCTATGTTTACAAAAAATAGCTCTTTCTCTTTTTAATGCAGAGGCGCTAACTTTGTTTAATAAGATCTCCCTGTAAAATTGCAGAGATTATTTTTGTTAATATTTTTCATTATGGCTACTCACTAACATTCACAGTGGGAGCCTGTATGCAAATGGGCCTCTGATGAACCTTTTCAGAAAAAATTTGTTTCTAACCTGTCAGGTTGGATTTCTCACTTGAGCAAAAGTAGTTTTTATTCAATGTGTTACAGGAATGTGTGAGTATATGTGAATGTAGTGTAAATGATCACTATAGCTTGTCCCTTGTTCAATAGCATTAATGAAATAAACTACTTGTGTTTGCACCAAAGTATATTGGAATCCACAGGTTTTCGCTAGAATACAAAATTATTAGAGGGAAACAGAAACTAAATTGACTATATAAGATTTAAAATGGTTTTGAAGCTATTTTTATGGGAACATTCAGCTTTGGGCATGACAAAAGCAAGGAGGAAGCCCCAAAGGGAGGCATTGAGAAAATTCAGAATTAAATATATACAAAGGTAACATTGCTCTTACAAAACCTACCTGCAGATGGAGCTGTTGCACATGTGTCTTCCAGATGAAGACTTGAAATATATCTCTGATTTAAAATTTTATTTATCCAAAGAGAACATATACTGCTTATAAGACTAACAGGCAAATATGCTAATCATTTTCTCATATTCCAAAAAAACAACAAATACTGAAGTTAATTTGCAGTGTGGTTATTACAAATTGATTTCTATTTCATGAAGTACTGCTTAATAAAATTGTTTTTCATTCCAGTTGAGCAGATGTTAATTCATGTAATTAAATTCTATCTTGACCGAATTGTAAATGACATCCTCTATTCTTTAATGTGCCATGTGGTTATAAAGCGGGCAATCTGGACTTTGAAGTGGCCCCAGTAAATATTGGCATAATCTCAGTGACACTGGTGAAATCTTTTCACACAGTGACCTTTCGGCACTAAATGTTTACACATTTCATTAACAGATTTTTTTTTTTTTTTGCAATAATATGTCTCATTTCTACCTGTATTGTGAAACATTTTGGTAAGTCATGTCTAGTTCTGGAATTTTGAAAAGAAGTTAGATTTACTTTCAGAAAATCTGTAGTGCTCCATGTAACTCACCTCTTCCAACACCGCTGACAATATTCATTTGTGCATGCAAAAGACATGCCTAAAGGATTTACTTTGTGCCAGACACTGGCTTCAGTACTAAATGTCAAATAAAGAGCAAAATAGACACTTCTCTGCCCTTGTGGAACTGCTAATGTATTGGGGGAAGACAATAAGATACCATCTTGGTACAAATTCCACTTTAAAAAGGTATTTTGAATGCTTTAACTATTGCTCTTATAATCTTTCTCTAAAAGCAGCTTGGTCCCCTAGAAAACCTGTTTGTATACTCGGAGCGATTGATGGACCCTGTATAACACTGAATCGTATACATGCTGATACAGAAAGCTGGAAATTGTCTTGATTTGCTGTTTTCCAATTTTGTTCAGAAGAATCATGGGGTTTCAGACCTCTGCTGGGCATTTTATATTTTTGCAATTTCATTTCTGTGGCATTTTTATTTCTATTCTACGCTGACAGTCTCATCTATTTCAGCAAAGGTCAGTATATTTGCTTTTGCTTTTAAATTTTTACCTTTAAGATTCTGGATTGCAGTGCTTATTAAGCAGTTTGACTGGATATTGCTGATTTCAGAGTAACGATTTTATTTGAGAATGTCAACATTGCTGACCTGGTTTAGGAAGCTGACCTGAATGTTGGAGCTAAAGAAAATTATAAGTGTATCACTAGAAACACTGTCAATGAAGACGTAGCAACCAAGTTAACATTTATTCCATTTCAGGCTTTTTCTTTTGGTTTCATCTCCTTTGATGTTTTTCATCTTTCTATGAAGCATTAGTCTGGTTTTTCATATTGATATTGATGTTTGCAGGCAGGTGTGCAATTTTCTGAGTTTGAATTGATGGGAAGAAATTCGATTCTTTTAATACTAAGTCTAGAGGTCTGCATGACATCTGCTGATTAACTACTCTAGAGGAAATTGAATGAATGTACCTCTTAGTATGCCATCAGTGGAACAAATAGGCCCTTTTTTTCAGATCTTAAAAATTTTAAAACAGTAGAATATATAGAACAAATGGGTTGGTTGCCCAGCTGCAATGACTTGATAGCCACTCAAACTATACCTTTGGTTTCATCACGGGTAGTAGCCTGTATAGATGATATATTCGCCAAAGTCCTAAGGAGGCATTGTTTCTCCATTCATCTCATTCCACTTCCCATTCCCTTCATAAGCTGGGCACTTTGTCATTCACAAATGCTTTTGCAGGGCTGAAAATAAGGGAGTAAATTTGGGATGGGTGAGGCTGATATCCCCTGCATCCTGACTTGGAAACTTAGAATGCATTGCAGGGCTTAGTTTTTAAAGCAACAGAACACTAAAAAATATCAGGATAATGGTTTACATTTGAGTTCCAATAATTAGTCAGGCACTGTTCCAAATATTTACATATTATCTCAATCACAAAAATCCTATGAGGTTTGTAGTTACCACAGTTGACTTCCAGTATTTACTACACATTTGTGTGTGTCAATTTAAGAACTTCATCTCTGTCTACAAATTGTTTATGTGGAAAATTGTGATAGCAGCCAAATAAGCAACATTAACTTTTTGAGCATATTTTATCTGTGGGTTTGAGAATTATTCTTAGAATTCATTATTATTCCTGCCTTCCTGAAGTCTTAATTTGTCATTATAAGTGCTGGAAAAGTTCATTCTTCCTCTTTATATTCCTTTTATTTATTTACTAGGGGCCCGGTGCACGAAATTCGTGCACAGGTAGGTGGGAGGAGGGGGAGGGCAGGGGAGGGCAGCCCAACCTGCACCCTCCCCAATTGGGGAGCCCTCAGGAGATGTGCTACTGATGGCTTTGATCTACTTCATGTGATTCTCTGCTCTCTGCCGGGCCTGTCTGCTCCACACCATAGGGATGGGCAAGCAAGCCCTGCTGGGTGCTGCCTGCAGGTCGATTGCCTGCTCCCTGGTCACCCCACTTGCCTGCTCTCTGGTGGATGCAGTCACCACCCAGCAGTCCGTGCTGGGTGCTGCCTGTAGGTCCCCATTGCTTGCTCCATAGTCGCCCTGCTTGCCTGCTCTCCAATTGCCACTGCCACCACCCAGCAGGGTGCCCTGCTGGTGCTGTCTGTGGGTCCTGATTTGCTCCCCCTTCGCCACAGCCACAGCTCAGCAGGTCCTGCTGTGTGCTGCCTGCTGGTCCTAATGCCTGTTTTCTAGTGGCCCCCTTGCCTGCTCCCCCATGGTGGCCACCACTGCCCAGCAGACCCTGCTGTGTGCTGCCTGCGGCATGCTTGTCTGCTAGGGGGTCACCACAGTGACCTCCCAGAGATTCCTTGCTCCCCCATGGCAGTGCAGCAGCCCTTGCTGGGGGCTGCCTGCAGTTGGATTACCAGCTCTCTGGTCACCCTGCTTCCCTGTTCT
>PVJC01014613.1:0-35000 GCA_004026665.1 Murina feae
CAGGCACCCCCATTTCACATGGGGCAGAACTCAGGAAAAAGGGGAGAAAGGTAGTGACTCAGAGCAGTTGGCCATCAGCAGCACTAAACTTATTCCCAGGAACTCCTCTGAGCAGGATATTGGGTTTGTGGTTCAAACTGCCCTTTGACTCCAGAGCTAATTACCCAAGTGTTACAAAATATGAGCAGAGTGACAAGTGCAGGGGCAGGAATGGTGTGAATTCCTTCTGACAGGCAGAGAGTTCTATTGTCTGTTTTTCAAGACGTTTTACTGGGCTTAATTAGTCAATCCCCATACCACTACTGGGGGACTAGGTCAATCCTTTTATTATCCCAGGTTTACAGCTGAGAGACTAGCACACAGATGGTGACGCTGCAGAATTTCCATACAGGAGGACCTTAAGGTCAACAGTCTGTCCAATCTGGAGTGGACAGTGGCAGGCTGTCTTGAAGTCGTGTTTGCATAGGGTATCACATAAAATTGAGAAAACCTCAAACATACCCAGGCTCTAACGAAAGCCCTGTCTCCTTGGTACCACCATTGCCCACAGTGGTTAATGTGACTTTGCCAGGGGTTGTTTCTCATGTCTATGCAGTGGTGGCATTGGGTGAGGGTGCTTTGTCAGAGCTCCTCGTTTGACAATCCATGATCCCATGTCCTTCCTAGATTCATGGGACTTCAGGGTTAAAAAGGACTTTGGGTATTACCCAGTCCTACTCTCCACTTAAAGGTGATAAAAGCAAACATCAAGAGAGAGAATTTAATCATGGTGGTTGCTTGGTAACTGAGAGTGATAATTTTTTTATGCAAAACTGTACTTAAAGAATTTGAGTGTGTGTGTGTGTGTGTGTGTGTGTGTGTGTCTAGCAGGGTGGGGCGGGGCTCATATTTTGCTACTTTATCACTTTGACAATATGTAGGATATGCTACAACAAAGTTTTTTTATTATAACACAGCTCATTATCATTCTCTAGTAAAAGTCATAAACAGTTTGGCAGTTAAAGGAACAAAGTGTAGAAGGAAGAAAATATGACTGGTTTGACTGAGGGTTGTTTGTTCCTTTGCTCTGAAGAAACAAAAATATGTTTCTTTAAGATTAATTGTGGTTAATGTTAGTGTTGCTGTTTTAATAATAAACTAGGGGCCCAGTGCACAAAAATTTGTGCACTCGGGCGGGGGGGGGGGGATGGGTACCACAGCTTGGCCTGTGCTCTCTTGCAGTCTGGGACCCCTTGGGGGATGTCCACCTGCTGACGTGCTTGGCCAGCCTGGGTGAGGGGCTGATGGCTGTTTGCAAGCTGGCCAAGCCCTCCAGTGGGGACCCTCACCATGGGGGTGTGGCCAGGCAGGGTGAGGGGCTAAGGGCTGTTTTTAGGCTGCCCACAGCCCGTTCAGGATTTGGGTCCCTACTAGGGTGCCTGGCCAGCCTGGGCGGGGGGCTGAGGGCTGTTTGCAGGCTGGCCACAGCTCCCATTGACCCAAGTTCCCAGCGAGGCTGGATGGAAGCAGGTTTCAGGTATCTTTATATTCGAAACTTTGTTGCCTTGAGTAGAGGCCACAGCCTGCCTAGGCAGGCAACAAAGCCTCCTGTTTGCTCCGTGGCTTCTATAATTAAAACTTTGTTGTCTTGAGTGGAGGCCACAGCCAGCCTAGGCAGGCAGTTTCCTCCATCACTGGCCTCCTGTTTGTTTTAGCTCTGTGGCTGCCGGCCGCCATCTTGGCTGGGTTAATTTGCATATTGTCGCTCTGATTGGCTGGTGGGCGTGGCTTAGGTGTAATGGAGTGAGGGTTAATTTGCATATTAATCTTTTATTAGATTAGATGTGCACAGTTTTACTGGGTAAGCCTGGTTCTGCAGGAAGCCTGATTCCCTAAACGTTGTTCCCCTGGTCACTCAGTGCCTATGTGCTGAGAAAGAAACATCAGTTGGTTGACTCTCGTATGTGTCCAGACCGGGAATCGACCCCACATCCTTTTAGATGAAGGGGCTGATACTTGAACCACGTGGCTGGGGCAAACCCCGTAACTGTTGAAGGCTCTAGTTGCCGTTGCCTTTGTTCACGGCTCTGTGAAGAGCTCATGGAAAGATAAGGTCCATCTGGGTCCCTCTGTACCTCTCGAGGGCTGAGCGTGCCAGAGGCAGTCTGTTTGCCTGTCCAGCACCAGTATCCCCTCCTGCCTCTTCATCCTACTTCCTGAGAGGCTCATCCCTGGCAGCTCATGGGAGCCTCGCGGTGGGTGGCCATGTGGCTTTGTAGCCTCTGTGCTTGGTTTAGTCCAATCTTGCTGTTCTGCTCCAGTGAGGTGTCATGTCATGACTGGAATTTTATCCTTTTTCCTTCCCTGCCCAAACCCACAGAATCTAAACAGCACCCAATGTGTTTTATTACAGACTTGGCTTTCTCAGTGACAACTTAATGAAAGGGACCTTACCTCCCTTTCTTGTTTCTCTCCATCCATTCCCTTGACTTTGACTCCACCCATGTGAGCTCACTTCAATAAATGGTATGGTTTGCTCTCTCCATCCCTGGAGTGTTGAGATCTGGAAATACTTGACTCCCCTGACACGTATTTCTACAGCTGAACATGTCTAAGTCAGACTGTAGTCTCCTACTTCATTGGCTGTTTGTTTTCTTATTCTGAAATGTGCTTCCTCCTCACAATCCTCCTCCATCCTGTGTATTTTGTTTATCCAGTGTAGGTGGTTGCCGATATAAAAGCAAGAGAATGACTGGTTGGGGCTCTGAATAGGTTAGAGACCAGGGAGAGAGGGACTGCAGACACTTGGAAGACTTCTGGCTGAATAGGACCTTCTCGGACAAAGATCGGGGCGGGCCATCTGCTGAGCAGACTGACTAAACACTGCTGCATGTTGCTTACAAGCTCTTTGTGAAATATCCCCCTGTACATGCCCCCCACCCAGTGTCTACCAATTCTTTCTTGGCCTTTTCCATTATGGTTCACGCTACCCCCTCACACCCCAAATGGATCTTTATTTCATTGTTATTTCAAGTGGCTGAAATTGTCTACCTTTAAAAAAAATTAAATTTTGTATTGTGGAAAAATATACAAAACACAAAATGTAATCGTTTTAAGGAGTATAATTCAGTGGCATTAACCATCACTACTATTTCCAGAACTTTCTTGTCATCCCAAACAGAAACTTCATACCTGCTGAACAATAACCCCCAATTCCTCCTCCCTTTCCAGCTCCTGGTAACCTCTATTCTATTTTTGTGTCTATAATTTGCCATTCTAGGCACTGAAAAACACTTTTGAAATCTTAGTTTCCTTAAATGGATAATAATTGGCTCAAAGCCTCAGTACAGTTGTATTAGATTGCTGAATGACCAGCTGGTGAACTGAGTTGTTCCTTAAATAATCCAGGAAATGACCATGGTTCACCTACATTACTCATACTGTACTCTTAGCAAACAATTGGACTTTTATTCATATTATGCTCGTTAAAAGCCTTATTTTCTCCCTTCTCTTCACTTACGTTATTTTTAAAATAGTTTACTAAAAACTGGTGTGTCATTAAAAGGTGACAATTGTCCTGGTCCATGATGTTAGGAGATGATTCTAATAACCGGCTTTGAAACAAATGCTCATCACCACTATCCATCTCCACAACATTTCCATCTTCACAAACTGAAACTCTGTGCTCCTTAAACAGTAACTTTCTAATTCCCCCTCCTCCAGCTTCTGGTAACCAGCATTCTACTTTTTCTTTATGAAATTGCCTATTCTGGTTACCCCATATAATTCTCTTTAATTGACTCAATGTCTATAAATCCCATTCCACAGCAGAAATGTGATTCCACATCAAAAGAAAGGGGTTTCTGGACTTTATTTCAGACATCTATATTTCTCTATACAGTCAAGGTTTATTTATATTCACATATTACAATTTGCTTGTTCTTTATCTCTAATTTTTTTAATTGAATTTATTGGGTGACATTGGTTCACAAAACCATACAGGTTTCAAGTATATGACTCAACAAAACATCATCTGCACACTGCATCCTGGGCCCATCACCCCCCACAAAGTCTCTTTCTGTCCCCATTCCGCACCACCTTTGACAACCTCCACCTACCCTGCCCCCCACACCTTTCCCTCTGGCTAACACCACGCTGTTGTCTGTGTCTATGTTTTATACATATATTTATTGCTTAATCCTTTTCACCTTCTTTCACCCAGCCTCCAACCCCCCTCCTCTCTGACACCTGTCAGTCATTTCGATGCTTTCATGGCCTGTTTCTAAGAGATAAAAGAAAAAGGAAATCTTACCTTTTGTAACAGCATGGGTGGATCTCATCATGCTAAGTGAAACAGGCAGAGAAAGACAAAAAAATTATGACTTCACTTATACATGGACTCTAATGAACGAAATAAACTGATGAGCAAGTAGTATTCCATTGTATAAATGTACCACAGCTTTTTTATTCACTCGTACTGTTGGACACTTGGGCTGCTCCAGATCTTAGCTATTGTAAATAATGCTGCAGTGAACATAGGGGTGCATATATTCTTTTGAATTTTGTTTCAGGTTTCTTCGGTTATATTCCTAGAAGTGGGGTCACTGGGTCTTAAGCATTTCCATTTTTAATTTTTTGAGGAAATTCCATACTGTTTTTCACAGTGGCTGAACCAGTCTGCATTCCCACCAGCAGTGTACTAGAGTTCTCTTTTCTCCACATCCTCCCAAGCATTTGTTGTTTGTTGATTTACTGGTGACAGCCATGCTGACAGGTGTGAGGTGATATCTCATTGTGGTTTTAGTTTGCATGTCTCTGATGATTAGTGGCACTGAGCATTTTTTCATGTCTCTTGGCCATTTGTATGTCCACCTTGGAGAAGTGTCTATTGAGGTCCTTTGCCCATTTTTTATTGGTTTGTCTTCTTGGTGTTGAGTAGTATAACTTTTAAATATATTTTAGAAATTAACCCCTTATCAGATGTTTCATTGGCAAATATGTTCTCCCACTCAGTGGGTATCTTTTCATTTTGTTGATTTCTTTTGCTGTGTAAAAGCTTATTTCTTTTGCTGTGTAAAAGTTGGATGTAGTCCAATTTGTTTATCTTTTCCTTTGCTTGCCTGTGGAGACATAATCAGCAAAAATATTGCTATAAGGAGTGTATGAAATTTTACTGTCTGTGTTTACTTGTAGGATTTTTATGGTTTCACAACTTACACTCAAGTCTTTAACTCATTTTGAGTTTATTCTATATATGGCATAAAAAGGTGGTCTAGTTTCATTTTTTTGCATGTATCTTTCCAATTTTCCCAACACTATCTATTGAATAAATTATCTTTACCCCATTGTATATTCTTGCCTCCTTTTCCAAATATTAAGTGACCATAAATGCATGGATTTATTTCTGGGCTCTCTATTCTATTCCATTGATCTATATGCTTGTTCTTGTGCCAAACTATGCTGTTCTGTTTATAATGGCCTTGTAATATAGTTTGATATGCGGTAGTATGATATCTCCAACTTTGTTTTTCCCCCTCAAGATTGCTGAGGCTATTTGGGTCTTTTGTGGTTCCATATACATTTTTGGAATATTGCCCTATGAGATATGCCATTGGTATTTTAATAGGAATTGTGTTGAATTTGTAGATTGCTTTGGGTAGTATGAACATTTTAATGATGTTAATTTTTCCTATTCATGAACACAGTCTATGCTTCCACTTATTTGCATCTTCCTCACTTTCTGTCTTTAGTATTTTATAGTTTCCTAGTACAAGTCTTTCACCTCCTTGGTTAAATTTATTACTAGGTACCTTATTTTTTTGTTGCACTAGTAAATGGGATTATTTTCTTAATTTCTCTTTCTGATAGTTTATTATTAGTGTATAAAATGCCACCGATTTTCTGAATATTAATTTTGTATACTGCTACTTTGTCAGACATCTATTTTGACACAACTGGACTTGAGATTTAGAACTCTGGGATCTATATAAGCTTTTTGAGATTCTAATACTGTGGTAAGGACACCATTTTAACAAATATCCATATTGGGTTAGTTTCTTTTTAAGAAATAGGAATCACATGGATTATGTTTAACTATAGGCAAGGCTTGCTCATTTCTAAAAGGGAGATTATTTCCTTGAGGGATTATTGACTTAGGTAACAGTTGGAGGGTGGATCCTTGGGCACACTTCAAGCACTTGTAACATTTTTGGAGATAGGAGTGCAAATAAAACTTATTCTTGTGGCATGGAAAGAACAGCTACTAGAGCTGCAACAGACCATTCAAACAGATCATCTCAATGTTGAGTGTAGAGAAGTTGTCATTATTTTTCAGGGAGAGAGGAAAGGATTTAAATTTGTTTTCTCACTTCTTGGTCCAGAAGGATCAGAATGAAAAGGAAAGCAAGAGCATAAAATGATTCTCTTAGTAGAATACTCAGCATCCACCTGCCCTCAGGAAGTGTTTTCTGATAATTCTACCTGTAACTTTTGCCTCCTCTGTAATCCTCCTACTCTTTTCTGAGTTACTAACCTGAAAGGGATAGTACATTGTCTTGAAAAGTTCTTTATCTGTCTTTAAGGTTTGGCTTTCTCCCCAACAAGATTATAAGTTCATCGAAGACAAGAATTAGGAATTCCAGCAAGTGTTTACCATTGCATCTGCCCTCGAACTTTTTAAAACACCAAGCCTACCACTTTGCACACAGAAATCAGCCAATCATAATTTGATGAGATTGCTCCTAGAAGAGAAATTATCTGGTTTTGGATGTCTGAGCTTTATAAAATGTTGTTTTTATGACTTTTCATTTTATACCTTCACCTCCCTGTCCCTTCTCAACCCCTATGGAAATTCTCTTTATTCCCTCTGAGCTACCTACAGCAGGAGTTTATGGGGTTTCCGGAAAGCTATAAATTGGAAAGAATATTGAATTTGGAAACAGAAAAGAGAGGTTTGAGCTCTGGAACTCTATGACCTGGGTAGGTTTTTGTGTTCTCATCTGTAGAAATGAGCATAAAAATATATCCTTTTGTAATAGAAACAAAGGCTTGGCTACCTGCTTCTATAAAAGCAAAACTCATGAGACAAGTGCTGGTGAAAAAGGAAAGAGGTTTATTCATGTGCTGGTTACCTGAGAAGATGGAGGACTCTTAAAATTTTTTTTTTAAATGTTGACATTATTTCAGGAGTTCCTCTTTCGTCAGGGTACTCTTTTTACATGCCCATATTCTTACCTCAATGCAGGCAGAGGCTTTTATAAGGAAGGAAAAGGAAAGCTGAACAAAGAAATCAAGGGGAGGGGATTGAAAAGTTCTCTATGTGCAGGCCAGCACAGTCCATTCCTATAAGGATCTTGAAACTGGTAAAGTGATGGTCTGCTGTGAATCATCCTGATCTTTGTTGCCCTGGTTCTATGGCTGAAGGTTGGAATCTGTATCTTCTGAAGTTAGTTCTTAGAATTCTTATACAAATATGCTGTTTATCTACAAACTATATATTAGTCAGAGTCAGCATTAGCAAAAACAATGCCAAAACAATGATGGGGTGGTTTACAATTCCCCATTGTTACACTATGTAGGGTTGCTATGGAAATTAAATGTGGAGTAGGATGTTTGAGGGCATTATAATCTGTAATACTATGTAGGGAGGCCTTAAGAGTGGTTAGGAATGTGGCCTTGGGAGCCAGATTTTATGAGATTAAACCTGTTTCAGCATTATTACCTTGGCCATGTCACTTACATTCTTTGTATCTCAAATTCTTGATCTTTAAAATGGAGATGATAATAATACCCACCTCAGAAATTGTTCTGTGACTTCAATGGTTAATATGTACATGGACATGTAGTAAGAACCATGTGAAATATTAATGATTATTATGTAATTTAAAGAGTTTATTATTATTGAATGCAGATAAATTCCAGTCTTAGTCCCAGTTTTATATTTTGTTCTTATGTGTGTGTGTTTTTCTTTCAGTCTACAAGGTGTTTTACTGTCACTTAAATCTCTGCATCTAAAATGGAATATATTATAATCCAGGTGTTCCCCAAATGCTCACTATTGTTCAACTCTGGTGAAGGAGGTGCTCAGTTCTTATTTATCCACATTTATGTTCTCACAGTCATCTTGGATTTTCTTTTTGCTGTCATCCTCTATGCCCGTCATTCACAGGATGAATTATTTCAAATGTACTTAGGTATAGCTGAAAGAGATGAAGACAAAGTCCTAGAATTGCTCTAGGAGAATACTATGAGACCAAGTCTGAAGAGGACATACTGGATTCAACTAAAAGATGCTGACCATCAGACACAGTTGGAAATTCTGATTATTGTTGTTGTTGTTTCCTCCGTTTTAGAAGCAACAGCAAAGTATTGTGCTTCATGGATTACAAACTTTAACATTTCCTACTCTGAAATCTTTGGGACTTTGTCAGATCTCCCTAAACATGTACTATCTCTCTTTTAAGGATTAAATGTTATATAGGATGCTAGAGAGTAGCTATACATTTATTTATTTCTGTAATTATTTGTTTAATGTTGATGTCCTCTCTGGGATGTAAACTCTATGAAGGAAGATAGCTTATCTGCTATTGCCATTTTATCCTTTTATCCCCAAGGACCAAAAAGAATACAGGAAAATGGTATCAGTTGACTGAATATATGAAAACCAAAATATGCTAATATTAGCAGAATTATGTCAGAGCTATTCAATATCCTTTGGAAAGTCTGGATCCCTAAATCTTTAAATCCCATTTTAAAGACAAAACTTCAGGTCATATTAAACTCCTATATCAGAGTGTTAAGGGCATAGGCTTTGTTTTTTTGTTTTTAAAATATATTTTTATTGATTTCAGAGAGGAAGGGAGAGAGAAAGATAGAAACATCAATAATGGGAGAGAATCACTGATCAGTTGCCTCCTGCATGCCCCACACTGAGATTGAGCCCACAACTGGGAATTGAACCATGATCTCCTGGTTCATAGGTCCATGCTCATCCACTGAGCCATGCCAGCTAGCCCTCATTCTTCTTGAAGAGCAAACACCAGGTTTGACTCTTTTAGCTGATTTTTAAAAATACTTGTATATTTATATTTATTTCTTTAAAAAAATTTTAAACTTCATTTTAGGCAGTATCTGTTGAAGAGCTTAACTGATACAGAAATTAGCTCTTTCTTCAACTGACTTCACTACCTGGACTTCCCATCCTCCACTGTATTTTCCAAATAATTTTAGTTATATCACTATTCAGTGTTTTCATTATTACGAATAAAATTAGGGGTTGATCTATAGTATCTATGATTAATTTTCTTTTGCTGTATAACATGTTGTTTTCCCTAGGACTAATATTTTAAAGTTTGCCTAATTATTTATGTATCAATCACTACTTCAGTACTAACCTCTCCATTAGTTACCTTAATCCTTTCATTGTAAATTTATTTGCATCATATTTTCTTTTCAATTTTATGTTCTTAAAGTACCTAAGGAGTCTTCTGACCTGCCTGCAATCTGGTCTCATGGCTCCATACCTGGTGCACTGTTACCATCCAAGTTCCCCCTTCGCCACAGTCCTGTGAAATCCTCTCTGCTCGCTCTTCTATTATGTCTGCTTCCTTTATCCCTCATCTTCCTTTTCCTGGATCACTCCTTCATTTTATTTATTATTTTTCCTTTTAAAAAATATTTTTTTTTGAAAGTATTACATATGTCTGTCCCCTTTTTTCTCTTACTGACCCCTTCTAGCCAGCTCCCACCCTCCACCCCAGGCCTCCGCCACTCTATTGTCTGTGTCCATGGGTTGTACATAAATGCATATAAGTTCTTTGATTGATCTTTTCCCCCCACCTCCCCTTCCCTCTGAGATGCGACAGTCTGTTCCATGCTTCTATGTCTCTCGATCTATTTTGTTCAATAGTTTATTTTGTTCATTAGATTCCACATAAGAGTGAGATGATGTGGTACTTGTCTTTCTCTGGCTAATTTCACTTAGTATAATACTTTTCAGGTCCCTCCATGCTGTCTCAAAGAGTAAGAGGTCCTTCTTTTCTAATGCTGCATAGTATTACATGGTATAAATGTACCACAGCTTTTTTCCCCACTCATATATTAATGGGTACTTGGGCTATTTCCAGATCTTAGCTATTGTAAATTGTGCTGCTATAAACATAGAGTTGCATACATTCTCTCTGATTAGTATTTTGGGTTTCTTATGATATATTCCTAGAAGTGGGATCACTGGGTAAAAGGTAGTTGCATATTTAATTTTTTGAGGAAACTCTATATTGCTTTCCATAATGGCTGCATTCCAGTCTGCATTCCCACCAGCAGTGTACTAGAGTTCCCTTTTCTTTACATCTTCACCAGCACTTGTTGTTTGTTGATTTGTTGATGGTAGCCATTCTGACAGGTGTGAGGTGGTACCTCATTGTCGTTTTAATTTGCGTCTCTGGGATAGTCAGTGACTGAGCATTTTTCATATGTCTCTTGGCCATCTGTATGTCCCCTTTAGGGAAGTGTCTATTTAGACCCTCTGCCCATTTTTCAATTGGATTGTTTGTCTTCCTTTTGTTAAGTTGTATGAATTCCTTATATATTTGGATATTAACCCTTTATCAGATGTATCATTGCTAAATATGTTCTCCCGTACAGTGTGTTCCCTTTTCATTTTGTTAGTGCATAGGCTTTGAGTTCAAATCCTGGATTCCCATTGATTAGCTGGGCTACCTAAGTTAAGTTATTTAATTTCTCTAAACTCAACTCCATCACTTATTATTAAGTTTAACAATATTTAATCTCCTCGAGGAGTGTATAACATGCCACATGGTAGGCAGGCATTCAATGAAAGGTGATAACTGTTTGGCTGGAATTTCCATAGAAGACAAATTAATCTTCTTGTGTCATTTCTGCACATGAAAGTAATGAATAAATGACCAGCAATGGGCCATAACAGCAAGCTTGTTGAAGATCAAAATCACTTTAACAAACTCTGGGATCTCACTTTCCTGGTTTGAAAATAAAAACACAGATGCCTTCTTGATCATGTTTATATCCTATTCCTATTTGGACCATATTTTGAAAAATCTAACACATGATAATCTGCACACATATATATGACTACATTTTCTAGAAGCAAATTCCATTTCAATGTGTCATTTCACAGGTTCTGTTACTAGTGAGTTAGAAAAGATAAAAAATAATGATCAATTAAACATCTTAGATAGATGATTACAGAATAATGTTGCAGGGAAATTCACTCATGACTGTAAGAAAATATTCTGTAAGTTGAGCAGTAATTTCATCAGGATATGCCAGAGCATCCAGGCAAATTGCCAGGCTGGGATATGACAACAGTGAATACACTGATTTTTGCTGTCATGACAAATTGTCAAATATTTTTAAAGAAATGATTGTATGAATTTATAAGGTGGAAGGAAAGAAAAAAAAAGAGTAATTCATCTGCTGTTGCTTATGAAATAAGTTGAAAGGATGATTAGAAGAACAAGAACTCTAATAAATTATTTGACATGAGACCTATTTGTAACAGACCACAGGATAAGATCTTTGTAATTGGTTTCTTCTGGGTTGCTATTCCAGTAGAGTGAAAAGAAAGTTAGATCGAGAATTTGAACAACTGGATTCTACTCCTATTTTTACTAGTTCTACTATGTGATCTTAACAAAGTACTCATTTCCAGGCCTCATATGTCTGACTTGTAAAATGAGAATGATATAATAGTATTTATTCTCTTAATGCATAATGTTGTAATGACTACATTAAATAAAACAGGTGAAAATCTTTGAAACATATAAAGCACAATATATGTTCCTCTTATATGTGTTTCCCCAAGATTTACACCTTATTTCTCCATTACATTTTGCTATTTTTCAAAAGTTGCGCAAATTTCCCTTTATCTCTCAGAAATGCTTAGCAAATACTTCTGTTGTGTATTAAGAAGAAGAGCTTGGTGGTTGTTTATAGCTGTTTCTATGCACTTAATACATATAAACCTGTCTCTCCTCCCTGCAGTCCTGCAGGAGAACCATAAACCATGTGGAAGGTATATGATTGATTTTAGAGATACAGCTTATCTAGGGCCAGGAGGTAACCCATTTTTTCTAAGGAAGCTGGGGTGATTAATTAGAATGAGGTAAATTTTTATTAGCACTTTTTTTGGGGTTGGGAACATAGATTAGATACTAGCCTAATAGTGTTTCTGATTTATCTTGATTTACACATAGCTACTATTTAAAACAAGAAGATCAGAGGTTCTGGAGAACCAAGATGGCGACATAGGTAAATGCTGGTCCTTGCTGTCTCCCACAACCACATCAAAATTACAATTAAAATACAGAACAATCATCATTCAGAACTTCCTGAAATCTGGCTGAATGGAAATCCTACAACCAGAGAAGTAAAGAAGAAAGCACATTGAGACTAGTAGGAGGGGTGGAGGCACAGAATGGGCTGGTCCAAAACTTACATGTGGTGTTTTTAATCTCCGCTGTGGAGACCTCCTGTAAGGAGTAAATGGTCCCTACCCCACACTAGATTCCCAGCCCAGGGTTCCAGAGCTTGGAAAAGAAGTCCCCCGTAACTTTGGGCTGTAAAAACCAGTGGGGATTGTGGCTGAGTGCCAGAGAGGCCGCTGGAGTCTCAGGCAGGTCCTCTTAAATGGCTGGGGCATGGACTTGCTCCCCCTTAGCTCCAGCACTGGATCAGTGGCTTGGGGGAAATCCAAGGACATATGGGGAGGAATTGAATTATCTGGCATTAGACAAGCACTCAAGGGTGGCTTTATCCCAGACAGGGGTGCTTGCAGGGGTCATTGTTCTTATGATAAGACCTCCTCTATCACAGGGCTGACTGGCCACCATATCTGAGTTTCCATAAGCCTGGATCACACTGTTTGCTCCATCCTGGTGATTCCCTGGGACTCTACTCCATCTAATTTGCATCTCTACCCAAGAAGTTTGCAGCAGACTTTGCTAAAATCTCTCAAACAAGCAGCAGCTGGCATCAGTGTGACCCATACCTATCAATAAGAGACCCAAGACCTGGCACTAGCAGCAGACTGCCTTGCTTCACAGCTTGGCCTTGCCTGGACACTTTTAGTCCAACACAAATAGCAGTCATTTGCAGATCCATCTATAGTTCCTGAAAGGTGGTCTAGGTGGTGGCTGCCTTTGTACCTCCTGGGAGGCCCTAGAGCCAGTGCACCCTGTGGACATTGTCAGACCATACAAGATTACAACTCTATACATCCATGAGTGACACACTCAAGGGAAAGACTTGGTGAGCATCAAAGCCCCATAGGGGTGTCTCTTGCACAGCAGTTCTTTCACTGTAGTTGCAGCTGATCTTTAGAGCCAATTGGCCTGGGGATCAATTCCTCCTAGTGACATTAGCAGCAATAAAGGCTCAACTACAATAAGACTATGCACACAGCTCAGGTGACTGGGGAGGCTGAACACTGGGTCCTATAGGACACCTATTGCACAAGGCCACTCTACTAATTCCAGGAGACATAGCAGCTCTACGTAATACATAGAAACAGACACAGGGAAGCAGCTAAAATTCAGAGATAAAGAAACATGTCACAAACAGAAGAAATATCCATAAAAAGAACTAAATGAAAAGGAAGCAAACTACTAGATACAGAGTTCAAAACAATGGTTATAAGGATGCTCAAAGATCTTAATGAGAGCTTCAAGGGACTTAGTGATACTGTCAAGGATCTTAGTGAGAATTTCAAAGACATGAAAAAGGATCAGTCAGAAATTAAGCATGCACTAACTTAAATAAAGAGTAATTTACAGGGGATTCAACAGTAGAATAGAGGATTCTGAGAATCAAATCAATGATTTGGAATGTGAGGAAGCAAAAAATACCCAATCAGAAGAGCAAAAAATAAAAAAGAATCCAAAAATATGAAGATAGTGTAAGGAGCTTCTGGAAAAAATCCAGGCATACCAACATTTGCATTATGGGGGTGCCAGAAGAAGAGAGAGAGCAAAATATTGAAAACCTATCTGTATAAATAATGACAGAAAACTTCCCCTATCTGATGAAAGAAATAGATATACAAGTCCAGGAAGTATGTAGAGTCCCAAAAAAGAGGAATCCCAATAGGCCTATACCAAGACACATCATAATTAAAATGGCAAAGGTAAAAGACAAAGAGAATCTTAAAAGTAGCAAGAGAAAAGCAGTTAGTTACCTACAAGGGAGCACTCATATGACTGTCAGCTGATTTCTCAACAGGAACTTTGCAGATTAGAAGGGAGTGGCAAGAAACATTCAAAGTGAAGAAACAGCAAGGACATACAACTAAGATTACTCTACCCAGCTAAGCTAAGCTATCATTTAGAATTGAAGGTCAGATAAAGAGTTTCATAGACAAGAAAAAGCAAAAGTTCATCACCATCAAAGCACTATTATAGGAAATGTTGAAGGATATTCATTAAGAATAGAAAGGAATAAAAAGGAGAAGAAAAATATGAACAATAAAATGGCAATAAATACATATCTATCAATAATTGAATCTAAAAATCAAAATAAACTAACAAGAAATCTAATGAACAAAATAAAATAGAATAAATAGAACTAGAGGCATGGAAACATGGAACAAACTGATGAATCTCAGAGGAAAGGGGGGAGGAAGAGAGAGAAGAGATTAACCAAAGAACATATGCATATATACTTTACCTATGGACACAATAGTAGGGTGGTGAAGGCCTGGAGAGGGGTAATTGGGGAAAAAGAGGAACATCTGTAATACTCTCAATAATAAAGATTAAAAAAAAAACAAACCAGAAAGATTAGGAGCTACTATACAGGGTGGGGTAAAAGTAGGTTTACTATAGGTTTGTGAGTATGCAAAACAAAGTTTATTCTCATATGATTATCAATTATTGTATTATTTTCCATATGAACAGCTGTAAACCTACTTTTGCCCCACCATGTATTTAATAGAATCTAAGACACCATCTATACTAATAAAAGCCTAGGTGGTCCTCACGCCCTCACTTGATGCTCTCATGTCATCATAAGATGACCACCACACAATGACTGCCACAAGATGGCTTCTCTCATGTTGTTACAAGATGGCCACCACAAGATAGCCAGCAGAAGAGGGCAGTCATGGGCTATCAGGCTGGCAGGGGAGGGCAGTTTGGAGTGACCAGACCTGCAGTGGAGGGCAGTTGGGGCAATCAAGCCAGCAGGGGAGGGCAGTTGCGGACAATTGGCCTGGCAGGGGAGCAGTTAAGTATTAATCAGGCTAGCAGGGGAGTGGTTAGGGGACAATCAGGCAGGCAGGCAGGCAAGCGGTTAAGAGCCACAATCCTGATTGTGAAAGGGATGTCTGACTGCCAGCAGTTGGACATCCTCCAAAGGGTCCCAGATTGGAGAGGGTGCAGGCCAGGCTGAGGGACACCTTCCCCCATGCATGAATTTTGTGCACCAGGCCTATAGTTGTTTATAAGACACTAGAGGCCCAGTGCACAAAAATTTGTGCACTCAGGAGGTCCCTCAGCCCTGCCTGTGCCCTCTCACAGTCTGGGACCCCTCTGGGGATGTCCACCTGCTGGCATGCCTGGTCAGCCTGGATGAGGGGCTGATGGCTGTTTGCAGGCTGACCAAGCCCCCCAGTGGGATCCCTCACCCCATTGGGGTGTGGCCAGCCTGAGCACAGGCCTGAGGGCTGATTTCTGGCTTTCAGGCTGCCCGTAGCTCCCATTGACTCAATGTCCCAGCAAGGCTGGCTGGAAGCAGGTTTCTGGGATTTATTTATCTTCTATAATTGATACTGTTCCTTTAAGCTGAGGCCTAGGCAGGTAACGAAGTCTCCTGTTGGCTTCAGCTAGTGGCTTCTATAATTGAAAGAATGTTGCCTTAGTAGACTCTAGGCAGGCAGTTTCCTCCATCGCCGGTGCAATGGAAGGCTGCTGTTTGCTTCAGCTCCAAGGCTTCTATAATTGAGATAATGTTGCAAGTATGTTGCCTGGAGCTGGGAGAAGCCCAGCTGGCCGACTGGCAGACAGTTTACTCCTTGTGCAACGGAAGCCGCCTGTTTACTCCAGCTCTGTGACTGCCAGCCACCATCTTGGCTGGGTTACTTGCATACAGCCACTCTGATTGGCTGGTGAGCGTGGCTTAGGCATCCTGTAGAAACAGTCAATTTCAATATTACTCTTTTATTAGATTAGATAACTTTATGTGGTTTCCTGTGAGAAATAATAATAACAAAAAATGCCACTGGTTATAATTTTAAGACAGTGATACTAAGCAGGCCCTGAATTCAGAGATTTTGAAATGGGGAAAACTGTGTGACTTAGAATAAGGACATGCCTTATTCATGCATCCAGTTCCCACAACCGATCTATGAGCAAGGTTTTCTTTTCCACACTGTATAGACAAAGAGTCTGAGACTCAGGTAAGTTACTCGGCAAAATGATTCAAACCTTAGTAGTAATGGTCCTAGAACTTAGGTCTGGGTCTGTCTGATTTCAAAGCCTATTATGCCATATATTGGGTTTGGTGTATATTGACCCATCAAGAAGTTTGACTCTTCTTCTGACTGCATTACAGAGGTAGAAAACGATTGGCTGGCAGAGTTGTGTGTCCTAGATAGACATTCCTCCTTTTAAAATCATGAGTCACATTTGACTTTCACAAGGTGACTGACTCTAGAATTGGACTAGAGTGTTCTACAGAGTGAACATAACACAAAATCAAGTAATTCCCCTACTTCTGTCTATCAAATAGGATGGTACTAGTATAGAAAACCTTCTTGTACATAGCTTCTTGTGCATGTAAGTGGCATTTCTTTTAGGTGTAGACACCTAGAATCATATAATTGGGTTGTAGGCTGTGTTCATTTTTAATATTACCAAACATTCTTAAACATTTGAATTCATTTATACTTCCATGTTCTGTGAATGGGAATTTCCATTTCCCCCACATATTTAACAATATTTGGCATTGGTCAGACTTTTCAAAATTTTGCAAATACAGTGAGTGGGAAATGGTAACTGTTGTTTTAATTTACTGGTGATATTGTATTTCTGACATGAATTAAGGCTCATTGAAATTCAGTCTGTGCCCACAGCACCAGAGTGCTCAGTCTCCCAGAACTTGCATCACACTCTCTCTTCACCTGAGTGTCTGAAGCAGACACGGAGGGGTGGGCAGGCCAGGGGCCAGGGTGTGGGAGACTTCACGCTCCCAGGATGATGACTGCCTCTGTGCCCACATCCTGTTAGTCTGCAAGACTGCAAAGCCATAACAAATATTGACCCTAATTTTCTTAAGTGTAGGCTTCATTCTATTTATTGGTTGGGTACATTTAGGAGCCACTCTTCCTGATGAGCCTGTGGAGTACAAAACGCCTCCAGCCAAAGGCCCTTGGCAGAAAACATCCTGCTTCTGATGTCTCTTAAGAGTCTATGCCAAGTAGACATAGTGACCAAGCAGACATAGTGACTAAGTAGACATGGTGGCAGTAACTTGCGGATCCTCCCTTAACTCTTCAAATTCACTTAAGCGTTAGATTGGGGTAGACTAGGATGGGGAGTACACATTGGCTGACCTCAGCTCCACCTCTTAACAAGTACTCTTGGGAAAGCTATCTCTAAGCCACAGCTTTCTCATCTGCAAAATGGTGATCATAATAATACCTCCCCTATAGGATTGCTGGGATTAGGTGGGGTAATGCAGGCACACATTAAGAGCTTATTAAGTATTAGCTGTTTGTGGTAATAACTATCTGATTTACGCCTGCGGATTAAAGGTCACAGTAAATGACACAAGTGCCACAGGGAGTGTGTGCATTGGAGTCCAAGTTCAGGCCACTATGTATTGTACTGTACCACTTGTTTGCATTTTTACTTTGTACAGAGATTTCAAGCAGGTAATGTATTTTACTTGACCTGCAAAATATTATCATTTATTTAAATTTGATTACATTTTTTAAAACTGGGAAGTCTCAAATCAATCTTGACTTCTTGCTTCTCTTTAAAAATTGAAGTTTTGGTAACAGTAGGCCAAAGACTTATGTATTTAAGATAATTGCAAGAGGTCCCTCTCAGTGGGCATGCTTTCTCCTATTTGTCATAGTCCCCCTGTCCTCAGAATGGATGGATTATTGCCATCTCTCATCTAGCCCTAGTAGGAAGCTGCATGTGCAACTCCTGCTCTTGTGATTGTGTCTTCATGGTTCTTCCAAGATGATTAAACTGTCATTCTCCAGCAGGGCCTTATGATCCCTATTTACAGCTGTCAGGGACAGAAGGGAAGAGGAACGAGAACTAATGTTTGCTGTGGGGCCAGCTCTGTGCCAGACATTCGTGCTCTGCACTTTACATACCCTGTATCACCTAATCTTCACAATAGCTGTGAGGTAACTACTATTATCCTCAAATACAAGTTACAAAACACATATTATACATGGTGAAGCAAACTTGGTAATTGAATAACTTGCAGCATGTCACACTGCTATATAAAAGCAGAGCTGGGATGGGAGGCTGGCCCTTTAGAACTGCTAACCCATTTTCTACTCATTGAGTTGTGCCAAAGGATAGAAAATGAGCTTCTCAGAGATTTTGGTGTCCATCACTGTTAAGGCTCCGCCTAAATGTTCTGGCACTATTATTGGTTTTAGGTCTGCTCCTGGAAAGAGGGGGCCAGGAACCTTGAGGAGGTGGTGCCCATGTGTGAGCCCCAGGGCATTACTTACTATGCCCAGATTGATGCTACTCCCTCCTTCAGTGAAGCACCAAGGGACCCCTCTCCCGGTTGAAGTGTGCATCTAGTCTCTAGGAATGGTTTAAGTTTGTGTAACAGCCTGCTATGAGGAAGAAGTTTAGAGCTTAAAGAGTCAGCCTTCTCTTTGTCTGTCTGACTGAGACGTACCAGCCCAGTTCTGGAAAGTCAGAGAAAATGTCACTGAGTCGGAGCAAGCGGAAACAGGATGTGTCCATACTGGAGGTAATTACACAGCCCATGTAGGAAATGGTAATGAGGTAGGAGAAGTCACATAACAGAGATGTCTCTGATTGGCAGAGGAATGCTTCTCTTGCTTGGATAAATATTTTGCAGCAGTTACCTGGGTAAAAACCAACTTTTTATAAAGGGTTGATTAAAAAAAAACACACACACAGACTCTTGTGGGCTGAGTGCTCTGTACTATATAATTATTTCCCAACTAATGTTGCCAACTCAGTTTTATGCCAAGGGAAGTATCAAAAACAATTCTCATTGGCCAAGGAATATTCCAAAGTGTTGGAATAACTATTGCTTCATAGCTTCAAAGGTGAGGACCACTTGATCCTTTGTTCTTCAAACACGATTTATAGTTAATTAAAAAAAAAAAGTGCCACCCAGCTGATGTGGCTCAGTGGTTGGGTGTTGACCTATGAACCAAGAAAGAGGTTGCTGTTTTGATTTCCAGTCAGGGCACATGCCCAGGTTTTGGGCTCACTCCCCAGTCAGAGCCTACAGGAGGCAGCTGATAGATGATTTTCTCTCATCATCGATGTTTTTCTCTCTCCCTCTTCCTTCCTCTCTCTGAAATCAATAAAAACATATTTTAAAAAATGATATTTTTAAAAAGTATGCCATTTAATTTAACACTCATCCTATCTAATAAAGAGGGAATATGCTAATTGCCCCTCACACTGTTGCAAAGATGGCAATGCCCACAGTCAATAAGGAGGGAATATACTAATTGACTGCCATACCCTCAAAGATGGCAGTGCCCACAGCCACAAGATGGTGGTGCCCAGTCTACTCAGCCCTGCTGGGGTGCCTGCCTCCAGAGTCCCCCAATCCTCTCAACCCCCTAGCCACCCAGGGCCAGCCTGAGGCAAGTCTCAGATGGTGGCTGCCCAGCCTCCCATGGGTGCCTAAGGCTTAGGAAACTAGGCCAACCAAGGCTTGCACTGCTGTCAGTGGCAGCAGCAGAAGTGTGATGGAAGCATCGCCTTCCCCTGATTGCCGGGTTGCCTCCCATCCCTGAGGGCTCTCTGGCTTTGAGAGGGGGCAGGCTGGGCTGAGGGACCCCCCCTCCAGTGCATGAATTTTAATGCACTGGGCCTCTGGTAATAATGGAAAGTTCTACGTGGCCTTAGGAACCAGAAGACTTTATTTAGACTAAGGTCCTTATTAGAAAACTTAGCTTCTTTAAGCTTTTGTTTTCAAGTACTTAAATGAGATAATATGTCGATTTCTATTTGGTGCTGTGAACTTCAAGTGAGATGGTGCTCAATTCAGGCAACCAACATTTATTGAGTGTTAATTATGTGCCAAACACTATGCCAGATGCTGGGAACAAAAGGTAAAACAGTTCTTGAACCTCAAGCTTGAAACTCCCAGTTTATAGGGACAGACCCTTTAATGAGTGACCTGTTCCATTCTGAAGGATGGCTGTGGACACAGAAGTTCATTCTGTGCAATAAGAGCCCAGGGGAGTCCTTGGTCCCACTCTGGATGGCAATAGGTGGGAGGTGGCACATGCTGAGTCTTGAAGGTGTATGGAGGTCTTTCAGCAACAGAAAGGGATGACAGGAAGGGGAGCTGCATGTGGACATGAAACACATGAGGACACCTGCAAGCCTTCTGATGTACTTCAGAGGGAAATGGGACACTGGGAAAAGTTAGGGGCAGGGAGACGAAGCTGGAGAGATGGGAGTGCAAGACTGGGCTGGGCTGGGTGAGTACCACTGCAGGGTTAGGTGCTTGGGCTTCCTGCCGCAGGTGAAGGGCCCCTGCTGGAGAAGGATATTGGCAAATGCTAGCAGTGGGAGGAGACAACGGAGTGTTACAAGTAGTGTTGTCATCATCAGGTAATATGCAGCCAATGGAACATAGTTAATTATGTAAAGCAGATCTCCTCTGGACTTCTGTCACTCCAAAGTCTGCTCCTTTATGCAATTGTGTTCCCTTTGTCCTTCCAGTCACATGCCCTTGCCTGGCCTGGACTTGCCCTCAGCCAGGACTCAGCATCTTCACTGCTGGTGTGTCATGTACATATTTTCCTCTACCTCTTCCGGACAGATTCCAGGCCACAGCTGAGGCCTGCTGCTTTCAGTACCCGGGACCCAGCCCGCTCTGCTCCTGAGATTCTGTTGCCTCCTCCAAGCTAGACATTCACCCTGACTTTGCCTCTTCAGCACAACCTTGGGAAGCTTTCATCTCATTGGGGGCTGGAACCAAACTTCCCCAGGAAAAAAATTGCAAAAGGTCCCCTCTCATCTATTCCTTCGGGGGCAAGAAAGCATGGTGCCCATCACCTTTGCCTGCCTTGGTCATTGGCCCTGCAGCACCAGCCCAGAGCAAAAACCTCTCAGACCCATCAAAGGAGTTAACATACTGCTAAACAAGTACAATATGTCTACCATGCAAAATAGCAACACAAAAAATATATGTAGGGCTATAGTTTTTACTTGACTAATAGTTGGCAAAATATTAAAGATAACAAATCTTTAGGTATCACTGTACATGTTTGGGTGATCTTTTCATGACCTGGAAATGTTTGAAAAATTAACAAGTAGAGTCCCAAATAATAATAAATTATTATGTAATTATTACATACATTTTTTGCTTGTCTTATTTCAGCTTAATTGCTAATTATGTTATGTTCACTTAATAATAATATAAGGATTAAAGTACATTCTAATTGATCAAGAGTAACTAAGTATATTTAAAAAGCAAATCAAATTAAATGTGACATTTTATAATTATTTTTATATGCACTTTTAAATAGTTACCTTTCTCCTAAAATAGTAAAAATTACCTTTAAAATTAAAAGGCAAATTGTAGATTATAATTAATAAACTTTTAAATCAAAATAATTTAAGTAGAGCTGAGTTTTTAACTTTTTGAGTATTTGAATCCTATTAAATATTTTATAAAAATAAAACTATATAAATTTCTAGCATTAAATGTCTCTTTAGTTGTCAACATAAAGAATTGTTATCATGTTTTATGCATGTCATGTGTATATTTATAAATACATAAATTTAATAGTAATATGACTTGTTTAATATTGCAAAATGTTTTCCTGTCACCCTGTTGTGATTGCCCTGCTAATTTTGGAGTATCTCTAGAACTACATACTGGAGCACAGATTAGTCCTGTGGCACTACTGTGAGCCAATATTAAATTTTGCAAGTCTATGTCTTCATACCATCTGACAGGAAGGTCTTGACAAGCTAATTAATTTGTCATTTACCTTCATGCTCTGTCACTCAAAAATTTCTGGCACTTTGAGGCAGTGTTCACCTCTGACCTTGGCAGTGGTCCAGCCTACAAACCTTCACTACATTTGGATGCAATTGTCTTTCATTTCAAGGACAAATGACAGAGGGGGAGACGGTGATTCCCTGGGGCCTGAATGGTACTTGCTATGAGAATAATTTAGTTACGAGAGAGAATGTTTATTTGTTTGTGTTAAGTGTGTTTATATTATGTGAGTCCCTCTAAAGCATGGGGCAAATAAAATACAGACATACAATTAAATTTAAATTTGAGATAAACAAGGACTATTTTTTAGTATAAGTTTGTTCCCAGGTTGCATGGTATATAGTCACACTAAAAATTTATTTATTGTTTCTTTGAAATTAAAGGTTAGCAGAGTACTGTATTTTTATTTGCTAAATCTGGCAACCCTAAGGGCCAAGAGCCTGCTCTCTTATGCCCAGGATTCAAGGTGGTACTGAGCCAAAAGGGCGTTATATGAAAGACAAAAATGAGAAAAGCAGAAGAAAAGTAAATTCATAAAATGTTGTGTATCAGTAATCATTAGAGAAACATAAATAAAAATACAATTAGATACCAATACATGCCCACTAGAAAGGCTATAACCAAAAAGATGGATGACAATACCAGTGTTGAAGAGAATGTGAAGAATCTGGAACCCTCATCCATTTCTGATAATAATGTAGAATGTAATAATTTACAATCACTTTGGGAGTTTGGCATTAAAGAAACTTAAATGTAAATATACCATACAACCCAGAAATTATATTTATAGGTATTTACTCAAGAGAAATGAACATAGCTATCCACATAAAGATTTCTGTACATGAATGATCATATCAGCATTATTCATAATAACCCCAAACTTCATCACTAATGAACAGAAAAACTAATGATATATTCATACCATGGAATACTACTCATTACTAAAAAGAAATGAACTACTAAAACATCCAACAACATGGATGAAACTCAAAAACATTATACTGAGTGAAAGAAGCCAGCCAGACACACAAAAACTATATATTGTATGATTCAATTTATATGAAATTTCTAGAAAAGGCAATACTGCAACCTAACGTTGAAAATGGGGCTGGGTATTAACTATAAATAGGTAAGGAAACTTTAAGGTGTTGGAAGTATGCTAAATGTGAATTGAGGTAGTGGCAATATAATTGTATATGTTATATAAATTAATCATACTGCATACTTAAAATGGGTGACTTTATGGTTTCGAAGTAATATCTCAATAAATGTTTTTAAAAATAAGTGTTGTCTTTAGCCAGTCATCTTACTCTGCTTGATATGGCTTTTCCTTCAACATTTAACATGCCAGGATTAGTAGTCAGCATTTTGGATTAGTAATCCAGTAGAAATTTATCTGCAAGTGAGTTGGCCTGATTGTTGTGTGTCTCAGGGGTATTCTGAACTACTGAAGAAAAGTTCTCCAGAGTTCTATGGAAGATGGTTTCTTGTGATGCCAAGTTTGGATAAGAGGATGAGAAGTCACTCAAGGAAGCCATTAAACTCTTAAATTCTTATTTTTATAACTGAAAGGAATTCTGTTAGGTTCAAATTTGCCAAGGATTGAGTCATTGCCATTTGCACTTGTTAGGGTCTATTGACATAAGCAGGGAAGCCGGCACCTGTGATTCAAGTTGTGAAGATCTGTTTCCCACCAAATGTTACAGAAGAAGCTTATCTAACAGGAAGGCAGTGGTCACAAAAACAGCAGTTTATAAAGGAACTATCAAGTTCTTGAACAACAACAATAACAACAATAAAACAACACAAGCTGCTGAGGGGGTAACTTTGCTGGTGTTCTTGTTCCCACCCTTCCTGCTTCAGAGGACAGCGGCTTCCCTCAGCCATCTTCCTTTACAGCCTCCTTCTGTAGGTAAAGTAATGGTCCCAATGGGCAAACCTGATCCTGTATTTCTCTGTTGAAACCTTTCCAGACACCTGATTCAATAGCCCAGAACAGTTTCTCAAACTTTAGTCAAAATACGATTTTTTTTTTTTTGCCTTATCCTAGCGCCAACACTGCCTTTGCTACTTAAAGCGTTGGTCATGGACCATCGGCAGAGACATCACGTGTGAGCTTTCTGGGAATACGGACTCTCAGGCTCCACCCAGACCTCCTTAGTCAGAATCTGCATTGAAACAAGAATGTTAAGTGATTTGATGCAGAGTAACGTTTGCGGCACACGGGTCTACACTTTTCTAACAGTTTTCTTTAAAACGTTAGTCTTCTAAAAATAAAAAGTTTACGTTGAAAGAAAACAATATCACTAATATAAATATGAAACCAGTACTATTTCTTATAAATAGGATATTCTCTATAAAATTAAATACAATGAAAAATTTTAAATGTCAGAAAAAGTTGTGAAAGACTTTAAAATGGGCAAAATTGTTTACGGGGTATCTTGTGTATTGCCCCATTTTATGCTTTTCATTGTTTCTGAGCAAATGCCAACACTATAAGTTATAGAAAACTTATGTATAAGAAATTTATGTAATACACACAATTCTTGTCAGTAGAGAGGCAAATTAATTTTATCTAATGGAATGGATTGGATTATTGCCCTGTTGATACTGAGTAGTTTTATATCTACTTATATATTCATCTGGGTACCACTTACCTGTTATGTAATGAGTTCTCCTTTGAACTAGTTATAACATCTACTGGGTCACTCATTAATTAGCTAAATAAAATGTTTGATACCTGTTATTTTATATTTTGTATGAAATGCATAATTTTATATTTTAAATAATTACCCATGACATATACAATTTCCCATTTTAAGTTGATATTGATGCCTTGCAACATTTCTAATCCTGATGCCAATCCTCTGATAAAAATGGAGATGAACACATTTTAGGCAGTTATTCATTCAGCAAATACTGTTTGCACACCTGTGGTTCATCTTAAAAGCTGGGAATTTCATAGTGAACAAAGTGTCAAGCATCCCTGTGATTGATGAGCTGATATTTTAGTGAGGATGGACATATGCTGAACAAAATAAGTTTAAAAAGTATGTAGTATCAGAGAAGGGGTTATAATTTTATGTAGCTAGTGTCAGGGAGGGTATCATTGGTAAAATGAAACGTGCACAAATACTTGAAGAAAGCGAGAGAGTGAACCAAAAGGTATCCTAGGAAGAGCATTCCAGACCGGGGTTCAAGGAACATCAAGGAGCCTGGTATGGCTTCAGAGGTGTGTCAGAAGAGTACAAAATGACCTCAAGTTGTTGTAGGCCTTGGAACCCACTGGGCTATTATTTCAAGTGAGGTGAGGAGCATCACACTGAGACTTTCTCCTTCATGCATAAGAAATTCTAAAAAAAGGCAAGAGAATAATATTTTTCACTACATGCTTAGATATTATTTCTCTCTGTTGGAGAAGCACCCAAAGAGCCTTGACATAAGCACGCTGGCCCTCAGCCACTCTTTGGGAAAGAGTAGTTCGTTGGAATCAGTCCAAACTCCCTTCCTTGGCATGACCTTCAATGCTCTTGATCCTGAATCTCTTTAGACATTGAAATTTTTCACATTGTATACATATACATACACCAGGCAGACTGCTTGCTTACCTTTGCCCAGTCCCTTTCATTTAGCCCAAGTATCACCTCCACTGTGAATATTTCTTTCATTTCAGTTCCCTCTCTACTCTCAAAGCACTTTGTAGATATCTGAATTACTAGAATAGGTGGATAACAAACACTTCCTAGATCTTACAGGTCTAAAACAACAAAGATATATTCTTATTAATGCAAAGTTTATTGTAGATTTGGGAGGCTGACCTCATATGTTGGCTCAGTATTGCTCTTAATTTTAGCTTACAATTCCATAATCACCAAGATAGATGAAAACTCTGAAGAGGCTCACATGGGCAGTAAAATATTTTTTTTTGCCTGTATCATTTTCTTTAACATTTATTGACCAAAGCAGCTTGTTCCTGCCTGGAAGGGAAACTAGAAATATTGATAGATTAGAGCCCTGGTGCATGAAATTTGTGCACTGGGAGCCTTCACCCTCTCCAATTGGGACTCCTTGGGGGATGTCCCACTGCTGGTTTAGGCCCGATCCCACAGAGCCTAAACTGGCAGTCAGACATCCTTCTCACAATCTGGGCCTGCTGGCTCCCAACTGCTTTCCTTCCTGCCTGCCTGATTGCCGCTAACTGTTTCTGCCTGCCAGCCTGATCATCCCCTAACCACTCTCCTGCTAGCCTGATTGATGCCTATCTGCTCCCCTGCTGGACTGGTTGGCCCTAACTACCCTCCTCTGCTGGCCTGGTCACCCCTAAATGCCCTCTTCTCCTGGCCTGATCATTCACAACTGCCCTTCCTTTGTGCCCACATGGGAACGGCTATCTTGTATGAGGGCATGATGGTCAATTTGCATATTACCTCTTTATTATATAGGATGATATTCCTGTTATTATAATACCTCCTCAGGAGTGGTTGGCATGCTTATTGTGGTGGTTTATTTCTACCTATGTCTCCCCCACCTCATCACACTCTGAGTGTCTCTAGGGAAGTACTACAGCTCATCATCTTCATCTAGTCCAGCAGTGTGCCTGGCCCTTAGATGCTGAATAAATGTTTTGGGGGTGTTTGTTTGTTTTTTTTGACAAGTAAATGTTCACCATTGATAGCTCAAAAGTGTGACCTAGAGAAACTGTATGTTCTGTATTTTTGCATTTTACTTTCTTTCTAGTAAAAAGCAGCCAACATTCTAAAGTTTCCATTTGCTGTTCCATAAGTCTTAGAGATGATTAGCTGCATTTCTCACAACTTGTCTGGGTCAAATCATGAGGGACATCCTCATAGCTTGGCTTGGTCAAATCATGAAGTTTATGATTTTTTAAAAATACACAAAAGACCATTAGTGTCTTATGATCTTGCAGATATTCCAACAGTATAATTTTTGCTCATACTCACTTTCCACAGAGCACAGTCTAGTGACAGGCATTACCTAATGCAGTAAGATCTGGGGAGGGGAATGCAGGTGTAAAAATATCCATTGTCTGGGAGGAAAGCTCAGGAAGGATCAGTGGTTTGCACAAGTATACCTCTGAGCTTATAGGCCTTCATTTCCTGACATTGGGTCATACATCTCTCCATTCCCTCTAATCTGGCTTAATTGTTCAAATCCAAAAAAATGTATGAAAGTGGCCAATTTTAATGGGTTTCTTTCAAGGTGAATGTTTTTCCTTTCCAGTATCTTTCTTATGTTTTAAACAACTTGTGTTAAAAATAATTTATAATTATTATTAAAGGTAATAATTGTTATCCTATCTAATAAAAGAGTAATATGCAAATTAGGTGTCACTGCATCACAAACATGGCTGCCCCCACAGCCACAAGATGGCAGCTCCCAGTCTGGCTCAGCCCCACCACTGAAGTGGTCAGGCCTGTTAGCCAGGCCAGTGGTGGGGGAGGCAGGGGGGCCCACAGGGCAGAACAGACCATCAGAGGGGGCTGGGAGTCCCCTGCCCAAGCCAGAGGCCTTCACTAGAGGCTTCAGGCCTGGGCAGGGGTAAGGCTGGAGGTCACAGGGGCCTGAGCTCCACAGAGCCAGTGATTGGAGGGGCAGGGGCAGAGTCTGCGATTGCAGAGGTCTGGGCACTGGTGGAGCCGGCAAAGCAGGGGTCTGGGGGTCCCCTGGCCAGGCCTGTAGCTGCCAGTGGGGCAAGGGCAGAGCCGGCGATGGCAGGGGGCAGGATTAGAGCCTGTGATTGCAGAGGCCTGGGCTCTGTGAAGCCGGTGATCAGAGGGGCTTGGGGGTCTTCTGCCCAGACCTGCAGCCTCAAGCAGAAGTTACAGGCCTGGGTAGGTGTGGAGCTAGGATTGGAGGGGCAGGGGTGGAGCCGGTGATTGGAGTGAACTACAGAGGAAACATCTTACTGCTCATTGGCTAAGCTCCCTGTATGCCACTGGTAATATTCTTAGTAACTTGGGTAATAAGAATCTCTAAAGGTGATCTAGGTTTTTTCCACCACACTCCTGGAGAAAAAAATGAAGGTGCACTGCTGGAGGGCTAAGAAATGTCATATCCTTCCCTACCTGGTTTGGCTCAGTGCATAATGCCTCAGCCTGCTGACTGCAGGGTCTGGGTTCATTCCAACCAAGGGCATGTACCTAGGTTGCAGGCTCCTCCCTGGCTGGGGCCCAGGTCAGGGTATATGCAGGAGGCAATCAATCAAAGTGTTCCTCTCACTTTGATGTTTCTCTCTGTTTTTTCCTTCTCTTCCACATTCTCTAAAAATCAGTGGAAACATATTCTCAGGTGAGGATTAAAAAAAATAAAAAAATGTCATATCCTATGAAAGACACATCTTGAAAATGCCTAAAGAAAGTTGTCATTTTTTTCATGTTGAAGGGACTGGAGTCTGTGTTGATGAAAACACCTTGGTGGCTGTGGTGACTGGCAATGCGGTGATGGGGCTGGTGGCTTCCCCTGATTAGCCTGGTCACCTCCCACAAAGGGAGGCCAGACTGCGGCTTAGGCCCACTCCCCAAGGGGATCAGGAAGCCAGCCTAAGCAGTCAGTAGGACATCCCCCGAAGGCTCCCAATATGTGAGAGAGGGTAGGCTGGGCTGAGGAACCCCCCCCCCCCAAGTGCACGAATTTCATGCACTGGGTCTCTAGTAATAAATATAATAATGAATCCACCAAAATAGCAAGCAATATTGCTCTAAAGTCAAGGTCACCCTCCAAACCAGCATTTTTCAACCATTTTCATCTCAGGTACACATAAACTAATTACTAAAATTCTGTGGAACACCAAAAAGTATATTCTGATAAAAAAAGTTATAATTCTGATTTATTTACACCAGATGGCTATTATAGGCTATTGTCATTTTTTTAAAATTTGATAATGTAAGTGAAAAGAGGTCAGTACACCTGGCTAAATAGTCAGGTATTGCATATTTTAAAAATTCGTGGGGCACACTGGTCGAAAACCACTGTTCTAGACTCAAGAACATTTCCAAAAGAAATCTATCCTGATTTAGACAAATATATCCAACCTGTTTTCTAACTTCTTTCTCAGGATGTTTGCCCAGCACACTAATGGCCTTGGATGGTCATTCAGTCAATTGACTTCTATTCTTTTGGGAAAAAATGATTCAAAGGTTGAATCCCCATCATATAATATTGTGTGTCATTTTGCTTCCTCAAAGTCTTTTTCCATCCACTTTGTAGGTTCATTTATTTATTTCTTTTCCCATTCTTCAAATATTTACTAAATACCTGCTATGCGCTGGACACTGGACTTACTGCAGGGCATGGAAAAGCACCTGTCCTCTGTCCTCTGGGATCTCACCATCCAGTGGGTGTATGGATAGTTACAATCCAAAATGGTAAATGCAACAATATGCACAGAATATTTTAACACCCCGTTGAGAAGCACCTTATCTGGTTTTGGTGTGGCCAGGAATGAGGTCAAAAGGGCTTCCTATATGAGGTGATGGCTCAGTTGTCAGGTATGAACTATGCATCCAAGAGACTGAGCGAGTGGATGGAGAGGAATGTGGTAGGATTGCCTGGCAGCACTGAGGGTCCTCTTGAGATTATTAGTCATGAGACTAATTAAACTGAGACTGAGGAGCCTGGCGGAACGTTTTCCTCTAGCCAGGTCAGATGTTCCGGGACAGGTATGGAGTAGGTGGAGCACTGGATATTTCCAGGTCTTGGTTTTCCCACGTGAGCCTGAAAAACGGAAAGAGTAAAGCTCATGAGGGTAAATGTAAGGACTAGTCATATTTATGGCCAGTGACATCTCAACTGAGAAGAGAGTGAATGTAAGATAAAGTACAGCTGAAGGATTTTTAGAGTCTGGATTCAGGATCTAAGAAAGTGAGGTGGGATGATAAGAAATGTAGAAATTGATGAGTGTGATGCTTGAGAATGAGATTGTGGAAAGGTTACCTATAGTTATAGTCAATGACAAGGTCATGAGCATTAGGCCTGAGAGAAGAGGGTGCAGAATATGGTCTTTGGAGGAATGAAACTAAAGGAACTGAAGGAATGGAAGATATTGGGCAGATTATCTACTCTATGTAAACATCAAAATCTCCAAGGCTTGTGACAAGGGTTATATGAGTTTCCTATTATTGCTGTAATAAATTACCAAAAATTTCGTGGTTTAAATAACACAGATTGATAATCTTTCTTTTCTGTAGAATGGAAGACCAACTCAAATCTCATGGGCTAAAATCATGGTGTCAGCAGGGCTGTGTTTTTTCCATAGGCTGTAGGAGAGAATTGGGTTCCTTGCCCTTTCCAGCTCCCAGAGTCCATGTACACTCTCTGGCTTGTGACTCCTTCCCCCACCTCAAAGCCAGCAATGGTGGGTCTCATTTTTCTCTCATCATATTACTCTGACCTCTCTGCCTTCCTCTCCCACTTTTAGGGATCTTTATGAGTATATTGAACTCACCAGCATAATTCAGGATAATCTCTCTGTTTTAAGGTCTGTTCATTAGTAACCTTAATTTCATCTGCAACCTTTCCCATTGCCATGTGTGTTAAGTCTCCTCAAGCTACCATAACAAAATACCACAGACTGGGTGGCTTAAACAACATAAATTTATTTCTCTGTTATGGAGGCTAAAAGTCTAAGATTAAAGTGTCTGCAGCTTTGGTTTCTCCTGAGGTCTCTTTCCTTGCCTTGCAGGGGGTCACCTTCTTGCTGTGTCCTCACATGGTCTTTCCTCTGTGTGTACACATCCCTGCTGTCTCTGTGTGTCCAAATTTCCACTTTTTATAAGGACACCGGTCTGATTGGATTAATACCCATCCTAATGGGCTCATTTTTAAACTTAATCACCTCTTTAAAGGTCTGATTTCTGAATATAGTCATGGTATGAAGTATTGGGAATTAGGGCTTCAATATATGAAAAGTTTTTTGGGGGGGAGGAGGGGACACAATCCAATCCATATCACCATGTAAAATTCACAGGTTCCAAGGACTAATGTGTGGACATCTTTGGGAGGTAGGGAAGGAGAGGAACATTATTCTACCAATTCTACCATGGAAGATATGCTGAAGAGAGTGACAATCAGCCCAGTGCAGAACTCTTCAAGAACTAGGAATGGCTCCCAGATGTGTGTAGGTGACCCCAACAAGGAATTCTGGTCTGAGTGCTTCAAAATCTCAAGGTTTGGGAGTAGACGCTGGAATAGGCATGAGGAACCTGGCCTGGTAAGTAACTCAGGTGTGTGTGTGTATGTGTGTGTGTGTCTGTGAGAAAGAGCTACTGCTTGAGAGGCTGTGAGGGAATCTGCTTCCAAAGGGTGGAATGGGGTGTGATTACAGCAAGAAGGTGAAAAGGACTCCCTGAGAAGAGGTTTAGAAGATTGCAGTGTTTCAGATTATGAGGTTAGAGGGCAGAGGGCAGGGGATTTGGCGGTTAGAAAGAGGATGAGATTGAGTGGGTTTGGAGATGTACAAAACTATGCAGGGGGTGGGGCATCATCTGAGAGACTTGAGTGTCTCATGGTGACCCATGTAAACAGGGATGTGAGACACCTTGATTCTATTCAAGATCTCCCCCAACCCCACCACCTTCAGAATGCTTTTCTCAAACTCACACTATCTCATTCCTCTCATTCTTTCTTCACTGAAGATATCATTTGGTTTTATACTTAACTTTTCTTGGTTTATACAGTTAGATGATTGTATGGTTTGTCTATGCAATTTGATTATAGCCTCTTCTAGGGACGGGACCATATTTTATATCTCCAATAATGCCGGGGACAGTCTGGCATGTAGTTCAGATGTTCAGAAAATAATGAACTTCCTTATGTATTTTTTTAGAAGAGATAACAGGCAGGATACTTCTACCACCTTCTATGCCTTCATTTTCTTTCTTACATTACCAACTTTCCAATAACTTGAGAATTTTGCTTGAAGTGTAATGCAGTCTTGTTCCTGTATAGACCCCGCAAAATGCTGACACTTTGTGTGTCCGGCTCCAAACATCATGCCATTGAATTTAATCCTCCCAGAAAATAAATGAGGGAGATACTTCTACTCTCCTAATTTTACAAATGAAAAAACTAAGGTCTGGAGAAGTTAAACAACTTTTTCTGAGGCCATACTGCTGGAAGATGGTGGAACCAGATCTCAAACTCAGCTTCATGTGAACCTCAAATTCATTCCTTCTACATTTTGATGGGCAGCCTTCCATTTGTCAGTCTTCCTTTCCTCCTTAGCTGTGAAAGAGAGAATGATAATGGTTATAAAAGTGTTACCTCTAGAAGATGACTGCTTTTAGACTTTGTTGTAAAGCTTTATTTTTGTTGTGCAAAGTTTAAATTTCCAGCATTCATGTTCTTGCTAAGACTTTTGTATGGGTTTGTAGTCAAAGGGATTCTGAATGCGTAGAAATGAAGTCTGGAGTCTTCTCTGAATAGACTTGCCAGGAACTTCAGCATTCTTTCTTGCCTCCTCTTCAGAACTCTGTTTTTTGTGATTTGTGAAGAAGTCAATGGCCACCAAGGGATGCTTCTACTGGGAAATGAGCCTTGCGGGCAAATATCTGCTTCATGGGTCTTTTCAACTGAAGAAAGTATGACACCTGCTTTCTACATACCTCACTTAAAACCATAGTTTAGTAAACATGTTTATTTTCTGTAAAGCAAAAAAATTATTGGTCTGCTCTTTATGTTGGGGATTAGCAGGAAAGATTATCTTGGGAGCAAGAAATTCTGTCAATTTTTTCTGCCTTCATTGTCTTTCTCCACATTTCCTATTCCTTCTTGAGAGAAGTTGCATCTCCATTGTATAGATTTGTTTGACCCAGTGCTACAGGATGGAGAAAATATTCTAAGCTGTTCCAGGAAGCAAACCAATTCTCTCTGAAGGTCACAGAATTTCAAGTCACATCTGTGCAGCCAGGTCTGTGCTTTAAACTACTCCAGAGAGAGGGCTCTCTGAACTCCTACAGTCTCCAGGGAAGAAAATGCCACACCAGCTTTTATTACAATGACCTTCGGTGTCTCACAACCCTGTGATTGCAGAGTGAGTTTTATTTTATTATAAAAAATTTATCTTTATTATTGAGAGTATTACAGATGTCAGCTTTTTTTTTTCCCTCCATTGACCTCCTCTTCCCCGTACCTGCCCCTCGCAAGCCTTTGCCATAGTATTGTCTGTGTCCACGGGCTATGCATATATGCATATAAGTTCCCTGATTAATCTCTCCCCCATACACCCACACCCCACCTTCTCTCTGAAATTCATCAGTCTATTCATGGTTTTATGTCTTTGGATCTATCTTCTTCATCAGTTTATTTTGTTCATTAGATTTCACATATGAGTGAGATCATGTGACACTTATCTTTCTCTGACTGGCTTATTTTGCTTAGCATAATACTCTCCAGGTCCATCCATGTTGCAAATAGCAAGAGTTCCTTCTTTTTTACTGCCACATAGTATTCTACTGTGTAAATGTACCACAGCTTTTTGTTTTTTGTTTTTAATTCACTCATCTGCTGATGGGCCCGAGTGAGTTTTATTAATTGACTGAAATCCTAGCTTTAGAGAAGCCGAGACTCAGACCTTTTTTTGCTGTTGGTGTGGCTTGGCTTGCTCTCTCTGATGTTCATCTTCCTGTAAAATGAGTGTTCTGGAAGCTACGATGCAAACATTATCACCAGATAATGTTTGTATACAGATACATGAGCTGATTCCAACCCTCAGGAACCTGTTTGCATCCGAGTCTGTGGTTGTAATGAAGCATTGGAGAATTCTCCTTAGTACTACTCCTGAGAACTCATACACTGGTCTGATTTGATTGGCACCAGCGTGTGGATGACTGAGACCTCCTGGCTTTGGTTATTCTGAGGCAAGTAGATGCAGGGTCTGGTCATGGTTCTGCAATATTGGTGTATTGTAAGGAACATAGAGCCTTGGGCTATTTGGAATAGGAAGTTCCCCCGGAGAGTCTAATGCATACCGAAGTTTGAGCACACGGCTGGTAACACAACACTAATTATTTTACATCTTTAAATTTAGTCACATGTTAGTGAGATGAATGGAAATATGTGTTCTTGAAGGCAGCCTTTTACAGAATAGTTTGTTACAGTTGGAAGGCACCAAAGGTACTATCTGTTTACGAGGCACTCAGGAGAAAACCTGAGTCCTAACCATCACTTGCCCAGCCAGGATGATAAAAGTACTTCAAGAGAGAACTCCTTGGCCGAGGAGAGAGAACTTTATGCTCCACTTCATTGTTAGTCACTTGATTTTGCGTCTATTCCTGTTTAGCTGGTAAATACACCTAAAGACATCATCGTTCTCAAATACTTAAAGAAAGTCAAAATGATATTTCAAATGAAAGCTAAATAATTTATGCAAGAAAGTAAAAACAGAAGACCACTAAATAGTTCTTGGTAAAGGTAACTGGATAAACTAATGTGACTTATGTGTGACGTTTTGCTAAAGGACTGTTTTCTTAAAGGAATGGGCAACCATATTGCCTATTGAGATAACTGAATTTTGCACAGGGAGCTCTTCAGTCAGGAGAATGCTCCAACATATACTCTTTTTCCCTGCTGTGGGGCTAAGTGGTATTCAGACCCGCTGGGATTTGAACAATTGGATCTTGATGTCTCAGAGTGTGGAGGGATTTCCATGCTGTTACTTGGCTCAAGTACACCTTCACTGCCTCTCTTATTCCCGTAATAGGACCCAACAGGCTGGGTATGGGAATCTAAAGCAAAACATCAAAACCAAAAGGAAAACTGCTACTGAATGT
>PVJC01014614.1:0-18266 GCA_004026665.1 Murina feae
TGATGATGGGGATGATGGTGCTGATGATGGGGATGATGATGGTGCTGATGATGGGGATGATGGTGCTGATGATGGGGATGATGGCGCTGATGATGATGATGACCATCACACCTGGCACTCGATAGGTGCTCAGCCAGAGGCCTTGCTCTCTCTGCCCCATCAGGGAGCCCAGGCTGCACGTGAGACCCGTAGGTGCTCCTGAGACACACCTGTGCCTCCCATCCCAGAGCAAGGAAGTCAGGAGTCTTTGGTGACGGTTACAGGCAGGGGCATTTTGAATGTTTAGTTTATTTTTACATTTCTAGGGGTCTATTTGAAAGACCCCAGGTGGTACTGATGTGCAGCCCAAGGTGAGAACCATGCTGATGACCAGCAGCCCTGGATGACCACAGACATTCCGGCTTTACCCCTGAAAGGCCCATGTCCCAGGATCCCCGTCAGCGCTGGGCAAGCCGGAGGCTCGGTCACCAAATCAGGACACGTGGCCTGGGCGCCGGAAACTAGAGAGCGACTGAGCTCAGCGTGGGGCGGAGGTCAGAGGCCACGGGGCAGCCCATGATAGGAGCCCTGAGCGGGAGAGCGGCCGCTGGGCTCAGTCAGACAGGTCCCCCTCCTCGGGGTCGCCAGGGCTCCAGCCGCTGGCCGCCCGCTCCACGGCCTTCACCCAGCGGCCCCGCAGCTCCTCGGTGTCGGCCTTGAAGGTGTACAGCTGGCCGGACTGCTGCAGCTGGAAGACTCGGGGGTCCCCCTGGGGCCCCGTGGTCACCTGGTAGCCCAGCAGGGGGATGGAGGTGTGAGCCCGGATGTCCTGGGAGGGAGGAGAGAGCTGTGGGCCACTGTCCTCCCATTCAACCCCACTGCCCCAGACACTCACACACCTGCCCCCACTTCCCACAGACCCAGGAGGGAGCAGGGCTGGTGGGAGGGCAACGGGGGGCAGGAGAATTGGCTGCCCCTGGAGGACAAAGCAATTGTGCCCTGGAGTCTGTGCTTTGGAAGGGTCCAGCTTTGGAAGCCACTAATCCTGTGGCTTCAGACTATGTCCGCATTAGGCCTCAGTCTCCAAATCTGAGGTATGGGGCCAACAACACCCCCTGTCCCACCCCCACATGCTGTGAGAAGGCCAAAGCCTAGGGGCAGGTGGGGGCATTACCTGGGGGGCCGCATAGATGTAGAGCACGAGGGGGTCGTCCCAGGGGATCACACACCAGCCCCGGGTGCTGCTCTTGCCCCACTTGTCCCCGACGAACTGCAGGAAGCTGCTCATGAGGCTCCGCTCGGTCCCCGCCGTGGACCCTTTCTAAAACCAAGGACAGAGCCCCGTGGTGTGACCGGCGCTGCTCTGGGAGCTGGACAATCACTATTTCCGGTCCTGCAGCCACCCTGCAAGGCAGTTCTTGGCCCCTGAGGCTCAGAGAGGTGCCATCATAGGCCTGTGGTCACACAGATGGCCAGTGGCAGAGCTAGTCAAACCCTAGTCAGTCTGAACTGGGGCAGGTGCTGGGGGGCTTTTCACCTGAAAGTTCCCCTGGGAAACACAATTAGGGCCTGAGAAGGGGCTGACCATCCCCTCTCTCCAGGGGCGGGCTGTGTTTCCTAATGGTCAGTGAGGGCATGACGGGGGCTGGACCTAGAACAATGGGGAGGAGATGCCCATGCAAAGGAACCAACTGGAAGCCCGGGAGCTGTGTTCAGCTGGAATAAGCTGGGTCTTCTCTCCTCTCAGGGGCAGTGGGATGCCCACTGGCCTCTAGTGAGAGGGGGGCAGAGGGCACACTGTGCCAGGCCGGGTCACACTGTATTTGTAGCATGAAGCTGAATACAGCTAGCACCCAAGGTGCTTCCCAGCAGTGAGGGATTAGCCGGGAGGTCAGCCAGGCCCACGGGCAGCCTCGAGGACGGCTGTGGGCGGCCACAGCACTGGCTCCGCACTCGCTGGATGACAGTGGGCAAGTCGCTGCTCTGGGCCTGGGTTCCCATGAGACAAGTCCTGAGTCCCTTCTGGTTAGAATGGAGTCTCCCATCTGCCTCTTCCCAGCAGTGAGATCGTGACCTGGAGCCTCAGTTTCCCCATCTGTAAAATGAAATCAGTACCCCAGCTCTCTTCATCTGCTGGGGACACGAACAGGGACTGTCGGGAGAGGCTGTTCGGTCCCTGGATTGGGACAAGGGAAGGTGGCAGAGCCTGGGCGGCAGCCTGGACCCAAAGCTACTTTCCTCTGGGGACAGCAGGCTGCTGGGGGAGGGACAGGAGGAGGTGTCTGCGGCAGAGGAAGGAGGGAGAATGTGGCCAGGCGGGCCTTTCCTCCGCACCCAGGACAGTGCCCGCACCTGGCAGCCCTGCAGCCCTTGGCTGAATGGAGGGTGGCGCCTTACCTCCAGGATGCCCCGCCTCTTGTCCTCCTTGTCCTCAGGGAGCACGTGTCCTGTCAGGAAGGTGTAGCAGTGAAGGCAGACACGGTTGGGTCTGTTGGCGTCATATTTGAGCTCAGCCCGGTAGTCGGAGCACCTGGCACACACCACCTGAGGGAGGAGGGCGGGGGCTGAGGCCTTCGGTGTGGCAGGAGGACCATGTGGTACCTTTGCTGGGAGCAGAGGGGAGGGGAGTTGGTTGGCGGGGAGAGGAGCTGGGGGAGGCAGGAGGAAGAAAGGCAAGACTCAGAGAGGAAGGTAGACAGAGGGGCCTCCCTGCGCTGGGCTGGCAGAGAGCCTGCTGCCCGCAGCCCACAGCAGGAGGAGAGCTCAGGCTGGGCCTCCCCAGTGGGGGCTCCTCTCTCCTCCAGATCCCCTGAGCGAAGGCAGCGGTCACTCCCAGGGCTTCCCTGCACCCCTGTACCTGACTCTCTTCTCCCGGTGCCCCCAGTCCCCTCCACCATCTCGCTCCCTCTCCCAGCAGCCGGCAGCAGCCTGGCCTGGCGGGGCCTCTGTCCTGCCTCCCAGGGAACTTGGGGCAGCCAGAGGGACAGCCAGAGGGATGGCTGTTTGCCAGGGCCGCACAGCTCACCGGCTGCAACTGGCCCTCCACCAACGGGACACGTGCCTCTGCAGTTTAGATTTAAGATTCATGCGAGTTTTGCATTCCGCTCAGTCCCAGGGCCACGCCTGTCCCAATACAAAAATGACGGGCGGTTGTTTTGCCAGGAAGACCTGCCCTGGTTACTCCACCACGTGGAGGCCCCAAGAAGGCCACGTGGACCAGGCATCGGGAGACCCGGTCAAAGAGCACGATGAGGCTCAAAAGAAACACGGGTGTCACTGTGTGTCCAGGATGTGGGCTTGGAAAAGGGGGCAAGAGAGAGGGGGGAGGAGAGGGCTATTCCTCAGTGAGCCCCTGGGTGAGGCCAGCTCATCAGGGGACCGAGGGCCCCGCCCTTGCCAGGATTCCCGTCTGGCAGGCAGGAGACAGAAACTGGGCACCCAACCACCGAAAGGATGACTCACGGGAACAAAGGGGTCACAGGTGGGAGGAACCCACCCCTGGCCGAGGGCACTCAGATTCCCACACTGGGGGCTTCAACTCCCTTGGGAGCATTTTATTTTATTTTTATGGAGGTTTCATTGTTAAATATTATTAGTGTGCATTTCTTTTCTCCCCCACCAACTTTCCATTTTGAAACATTTCAAACCTACAGCCAAGTTGAAAGAATAATTCAATGATACTCCCCACCACCGATTCCCCAAGTGTTAACATGTTTGCCACCAAGTGTTAACATGTGTGTCATCTCGCTGGATATGTGTATTTTATTTTTTCTGAACCATTTGGATATAAATTATAATCATCAGGACGCCTCACCCTTAATGGTGCAGCTGGGATCTCCTAGGAGCTAGAGCACGTCCCTGCCTACACTCACTACCAGCGACACGAGGTCATTCTGCAGGTGCAGCTCCCATCAGCCCCGCCCCTCCGTGTCCCAGGACCCACCCGCGGAGCTACTTTAGTTTCCATCCAGGAGCCAATCAAGGATCATACATGTCATTGAGTTGTCAGAACCTTTTACTGCTCCGATGTACCTGCCTCCCGGGTTGTTAGAGTCTTCTTCGTGCCCTTTTGTACTTCCTAACTACTTTAAGTATTTTTTTAGGAACTACTCACTATATCGTCGAAAGTGTGAATGAATGGACGCCAAGTCTTATTTACAGACGTGAATCACGGAGAGCAGTAGCTAATCCCCAGATCCGGGGTGTAACTCTCTTAAGTCTCCACACAGGTGTGTCCCTAGACATTCACTTTGTGTTCTGGTTGCACTTTAACGCCATTCGGGGACACCTCCCTGGCCCAACCTGCCCAGCTGGCCTCCTGTCCCCAGGGTTCATTAAGACTAAGGTCCGCTTCTGTGTTTGCAGAGAGAAGGGCGGGGCGGGGGGGGGGGCTGTGATGTCAGCAGAGAGCAGCTCAGTGCGCAGGTGTTCCTCAGCAGGTGAGCTCAGTCTGGAGGGACAGGCCCCTTCCTAGGGCCTGAGCTCTGGAGGAGGGAGGAAAGGAGGAGAGGGAGAGGGAAGGGGCATCTTCTTAGTCCCTCCCTCACTGCCGCCCTGGAGGCAGGCATTGTCACCCCCACTGCACAGGTGAGGAGACTGAGGCCGGAGCTGGGTGGGAGCCTTAGCTACAGAACTCAGACGCTGGCGTGCTGAGGACTTGGAAGGAGCGAAGAGGACAGTTGGCAAGGCCAGTGATGAGGAGAGGACAGGTGTGGGGCTGACGAGGTGGGTGCGAGGCCCGGGAAGGGCTGGGGGGCCTCGGGAGCAGGTGGATTAATAGGATCACTTTGGGGAGTGTCCTGAGCACAGAGTTTAGTGGGGGATGCAGGTCTTGCTTCACCGGTGGGCACTGTGAGGTCCAGACAGGCCCCTCCCACGCCTGGTCATGCCAGCCCCTCTGGGCTGACTGGTTGGAGCGGGCTAGTTGGCAGGGGGGGGGGCACTTACGTAGCCGCAAGCCCGGCAGTGGTGGCGGCGGCGCGTCAGGGCGTTGAAGGGCTCCTGGCAGCGCATGCACATGGTCACCATGTTGTCCCGGACCCACTGTGGCGCCCGCAGGCCCAGCTCCTCCGACTGCAGCTGGGGGCAGCAGGGCAGGCACTTCATCAACCTCTTTTGCCCACTCCGGAGCCCGCCGGGGTCCTGCCCACCTGCTCAGCGGGATACCGGTGGGCTTCCCAGTGCCTTCCATGCGGAGTGGACTGAACGGGCGAGGCCACAGGGCAGCTCCATTACTATCATCGTTCCCATTTTACAGGTGAGTAAACTGAGGCCCAGAGAGGTCTAGTGACTCTGAACAGCCACCCAGCAAGCCAGTGTTCAGAGCTCAGGCCTGAAATGAGTCATCCTCTCCCTGACCCACCCCTCCTGCCTCCACCTTCCCCAGGGCTTACATTTCTCAGGCACTTTCAACCCAAACCTGCACCCCAGTCCCTCCCCCCCCCCCCCCCCCCCCCCCCCCCCCCCCCCCCCCCCCGCCTGAGTCTCTGACAGGGTGCTGCTGAGATGGGTGGGCTCCCCGTCCCTTCAAATCACTCCTGGGTGACACTCCCTCCCTCGGAGCTGCCTGGGGAGGCTGGTGGCTCCAGGCAGAACACAACATCTTCCTTACCTCCTGGCCCTGGGCGGCTCCCTCGGGGCCCTGCACCGCAGTCTTGAAGGTTTCATTCCGCTTCTCGATTTGGTCAATAGCTGCTTGGCAGGCCTGGGGAGGGGGCAAGGGAGTCGTTAAAGGGGGGCCAGGGGGGCTTCTTCATTGGTCCATCCATCCACACACTCGGGGAACACTGCTGAGAGCCGCTGGGTGCTGGATACAAAGCGCACACAGGCTAACTTCAGGAGAGAAACCATTGCCCCCAGATTACAGATGTGAAAACTGAAGCTCAGGGCTGTTGAGTGACTTGTTCCAGGCCACCCAGCTAGACAGAGAGAGGCAGCGAAATTCTAACTCAGGTGTGACTCCACACTGCCACAGGCAGCTCCTGAGGAAGAGCAGGGAGCAGCGGGCACCGCACAAAACGCACCCCGCCCCGCCCCACCCAGGCATGCGCCTCCCTCCCTTCGCCTGGGTGGTGGGTCAGAATCCCAGGGGCCCTGGGTTGGTCTGATACCTGCATCCAAGAAATCATTTCCTCCTGGGACCTGCTCGGAAAGTGAACAGGGTGTTGAGATGGGCCCTCCCACTTTCCCCGCCCGCCCGCCCGGCCAACCCCAAAGCCGCGCCCACCTGGCCTGCAGCTGCAGGGTGCGCTGCTTCCCGGACACCAGGAAGGAGTGCAGGAACTCGGCGTCAGTCAGCTCCCGCACCTGCTCGGAAACGGGGAGAGCGTTCAGACTTGCCCCACCGCCCGCCAGGCACGCTGGGGTGGAGGGAGAGGGACTGTGCCCAAGGGGCCATGCCAACGCTGGGGACAGGGATGGGAGCTGGCTCGTCCCACCCTGGTTCCTCGGAGCCAAGCTAAGGCTGCTTTTGGCTCCTGGAGGTTTAGCAGCAGCTCAGTCGGCCCAATGGGAGGTAGGGGTGACGGTTCCTGACAAAGGACTCACCAGAAATGGAAACTGGGTCACAAATTGGGCTCGGGGACACAGCTTTTGCAAGAGCAGACCTAGGGCCTAGATAAGACCCTCTACCCCGTACAGTGAATGCATGAATGGATTACCCAACTCACGGATCACACAGAACCACCTCAAATGTGTCCGAGAACCGGGCGATCAACTCCTTCTTGCCTTTCACCATCCTCTTGCCCAGGGTCCCAAGGCCGCTGTGAAGGCCACCGGTCAGAGAGAGCTTACTCAGTGAGGCCATGAGTTCAGGGCCCTCCATACACGTTCTCACTCCGTCCACGCGACGGCTGAACCCACTGATCAACCTGAACACTCAGGCAGCATCTGTCTCTCTCCAGCTGCAGGCTCCCTGCATGGCTGACTCCGCTTAGGTCTCCGGGTTCTCTACCGGTTTCCCAGAAATACGTGAGCCCGTGGGGCAGTGAAATGACACCACAGAGGTGCAGCCAGCAAAACCCAGGCTGTGAGGAACTCCACCAGAGAAATTATCTGATTTTTCAATAAATAAATGAGGAAAAAAAGTGGGGAAGGGAAGTGTAATGGATTAAAGGGGATGTAAGAAGCATATCACAAATGATTCAAACAGATCAGCTGTGAGGAGACATTTATAAAACCGAAGGATCTTAATGTGACTAAATAATTGCTATACATTTGTCAGAGGTGATAATGGTACTGTTGTCATCTTTTAGGCCCCCCCCAAAAAAGTTCTTATCTCTGACAGAGACATACGGAAGTACTCACAGGTGAAATAAGTATGTGACTGGGCTTTGCTCTTCAATAGTCCAGTGGAAAAAAGGGATTAAGAAATGGAATTGCTGAGCAGACAAGACTGGGCTTGAGCTGGCAATTGCTGAAGCCTAGTGGTAAGCATATGGGGCTTCTTTTGTCTCTGACCATTGAATGGTGTTTCTATCTCTCCCTCTCCTTCCCTCTCTAAAAATCAATAAAAATATATGTTTTAAAAATGTTCATAATAAAAAGTTAAAATCTTCACAGCAATCTCGGGAGGCAGATATCATCATCCTCATTTAGGAGATGAGGGAACGGAGACGCAGAGAGGGCAAGAGGCCTTCCTGAGGTCACACAGCATCCAACTGGCAGAATGAGGATTCAAACTTGGGTTTTTGGCCCCCAGGGGTAGTAAAATGGAAAAACCTCTGCTTCTAGCCACCCCCCGAGTCCTGTAAGCACGGTCCTCCCCCCGTGGAGTGCAGTCACACAGGGAAGCTACGAGACAGGCTTAGAGCCAGGAGTCTCAGAGCCAGGAGCCCTGGCCTGGGAAACCTTGTTGTCACTGAACCCATCTGGCTGGCCCCCTGCCACGTGTGACCTTTCAGGGGCTCACCACACCCCAGAAGGGCATGGCCCTGGGAACACCCTTCCCCTCGCCAGGCCCAGGCTACCCTTTGGCCCACAGAGCCAGTGGCCCCCGTGGTAACAGCCTGATGTGATTGGACTCTTGGCCACCGGGAAGCTCTGGGAGTTTATAAATGGAGACGCTCACGGGGAGAGAGGTGTTGGGCAGTCACTCTGCAGTTGTGTGTAAGGGACGAAGGGCTGCTTTGGGGGGAAATGGGACAAAGCTGTAGTCCCAAAGGCCACCTGGGAAGTGGTGCCCTGAATGGTGGAGGCCTGCCACCTGGGGAGCGGGAAGAGTTCCTGGGGAGGTGGGGGGGGGACAATACCAGGAAACCTGGCCAGACTCCATGACTGACTGGTGAGGGCGAGGGGAGAGGGCCAAGAAGGAAGAAGTCCAAGGTTTGACGTTCAGAGGTAGGAACCACCTGCCTTTGCCCAGGCAGGATGGAGGCTTCTAGAGGACGCTTTCCTGATCCCAGGCTCAGCCTCCCCCACGTCTGGGCTGGGTCAGGCTCCTTTGTGTCAGTTAGCAAAAGACACCGCTTCCTCAAAACACCCGACTGACATCTGTTGGCAGACTGGCATAATAGTCAGGTTTTGTTGGAACAAGACACTTGACTGCCCTCTGCTGGCCAAGGAGAGTTGTGACTACTCCGTCTGTGCGGGTAGCTGTGGATGAGGTGTCCTACAGTGAACGCCTTACTAGCTGTGCATGGAGACCCTGGTGTATGTCTCACATCCCTCCTGCTTCCCCGGCTGGCCCTGTGCAGGATTGCACAGCTTTAGGACCAAGTCGGACCTTGGGGACAATCAGTTACTGAGAGCGGTCCTCTCTGACATCCAGGAGGAGAAGGCCAGGGGTCGTAGGCCAATGGGAGCATCATGGTTGCTGAAGGCCAGACCTGCCTCCAAACCTCAGACTCAGAAAATGTCCCCCATGCACATGCGGTGGGCGGCCGGCTCTGCACCTGCCAGGCCTGTGCCATCCAGGAGAGGGTGCTGTGTGGCTGCCGGAGCACAGAACGCCCTGTGAGGAACACATTCTCTGGGACTGGCACACACTGGGCCTAGGAGCCGAAGTGTCTGACAGTCTCAGTCCCATCGCGGTGTATTCTCTCTGGTGACTCTTTTAGTCTCCATGTCTCCAGCTTTTCTGTCCGTCAATCTCTGCCTCTTCTTTTCTATGCCTGGGCTTCTGCCAGTCCTGAGGCAGGGCTGCCTGTCTCCATTTGTCTGTCTATCTAACTCCTCACAAACCTGCCTTTCTCAGTCTCACTCACCAAGGCACCCAGAAATACAAGCCTGCACATGCACCAGCATTATCCTAATCCAACACCAGATAAAGACACCACAAAGAAATAAAATTATAGGCCAGCATCCCTGATGGACATAGATGCAAAAATCCTCAACAAAATATTAGCAAGTCAGAACCAGCGATATGTTCAAAAGATAACACACGAGGACCACATGGGGTTTATTCCAGGGATGCAAGGTTGGTGCAATATCTGCAAATTAATTAATGTGATACGTCATATAAACAAAATGAAGGATTAAAATCATATGATCATACCAATCAATCTGACCAATAGGTATCAATAGATGCAGGAAAAGCATCTGACAAAATTCAGCACCCTTCATGATAAAACTCAGCAAAGTGGGAATAGAGGGAGCATATTTCAATGTAACAAGGCTGTATATGACACACACACAACTGACCTCATACTCAATGGGGAAAAGTTAGAAGTGTCCCCGTAATATCAGAATAAGATAGGGATGTATTTTTTTTAAATATCTTTTCTTTAAAAAAATAAATTTATTAACCTCATAGAAGAAAGAAGAGGGAGAGAGGGATAGAAACATCAATGATGAGAGAGAATCATTAACTGGCTGCCTCCTGCACACTCCCTACTGGGGATGGAGCCCACAGGCTAGTCATGTGCCCTCACTGAGAATTGAACTGGGATCTCCTGGTTCATAGGTTGACATCCAATCTCTGAGTCACATCGCTGGCCAAGCACCACTTTTTAAAAAAATATATATTTTATTGATTTTTTTACAGAGAGGAAGGGAGAGGGATAGAGAGTCAGAAACACTCACGAGAAACATCAATCAGCTGCCTCCTGCACGCCCCCCACTGGGGATGTGCCCGCAGCCAAGGTACATGCTTGACAGGAATTGAACCTGGAACCCTTGAGTCTGCAGATGCTCTGTCCACTGAGCCAAACTGGTCAGGGCAACACCACTTTTTTTAAAAAAATAGAGAGTGAAAGGGAGGAGAGACATCAATGTGAGCAAAACACATCAATTGATGAGAGAGACACTTCAATTGGTTGCCTTCTGCACATGCCCTGACCATCAGAAGCACATGCTCTCAACCAGAATCGAACCCCAAACCCTTCTGTCCAACAGCAATGCTCTATCCACTGAGATAAACCATCAAGCATGTTAAACTCGAGGCTGTTGGGCTGCATGTCTGAGTTTGACATGCTTGATCTAGGGCTTTACCACTCTTATTCAACATACCAGTAGTACTGGAAGTCCTAGCCACACGGTTAGATAAGAAAAAGAAATAAAAGATATCCCAATCGGAAAAAAGTAAAATTATCATTATTTGCCGATGACATGCTACTGATGTATATAGAGAGAACCCTAAAGATTCCACCAAAAGGCTACTAAAACTGATAACGGAATGCAGTAAAGGAGCAGGATACAAAATAAATATTCAGACATTGGTTGCATTTTTACCCACCAATAATGAACTATCAGAAAAGGCAAACAGAATCAGAGGAGAAACCAAGATGGCGGCACAGGTAAACACCGGAATTGCAGCCGTGCACAACTATTTCAAAATCACAACAAAAAGAAAAAACGGACACCACCCAGAACCACAGGAAGGCTGGCTGAGTGAAAATTCTACAACTAGAAAGAGACTGAGACTCAGAGGAGGTGTGGGAGCAAAGTACGGAGGTATAGAGGCACGTGCGGGGCTCAGGAAGAGGGCTGGCACCAGAGAACATGGTTCTTTTACAATCCAGAGGGAGCCACAAGCTCCCGGAGGCTCTGAACTCCAGTTCCAGGTGAGTTTCTGGGGACCCAGAAGTGGGACTGACTGGCACTGGGAGGAAATCCAAAGCGGGTTTCTCTCTGTGTTGCTTGCAGTGATTACCATGGGACACAAAGACCCAGTGTCTCTTAGCGCAGGGCTGAGAATCAGCCATAGCTGACTCCCCAAGGCCCCACCCCACCCAAGCTGAGCAGAGGCTTTTGCATATAAAAGGCTGAGTAGCCTCAGGCAAAGGCTAAAATAGCACCTCCTTAGAGATCCAAGAGGCAGCGTACCCAGTGGTCAGAATGGGACCACCCTAAATACAACTCCTCAGATTCACAAGGGACACACTTGGGGCAGACACAGTGAGCACCAAAGCCCCACTGAAATAATTCTTGCCCCTTAAGGGTGTCTCCAGCACAGAAGTTCTCCCACTGTAGACACAGCTGATTCTCATAACCAAGTGACTTGGAGGTCAATTCCTCTCAGTGATCACCTAACACAGAAAGCCACTCTATCAACCCAGGAGCAGCCAAAATGCGGAGACAGCCCTAACCAGTTTGGCTCAGTGGATAGAGCGTTGGCCTGGGGACTCAAGGGTCCCAGGTTCAATTCCAGTCAAGGGCATGTACCTTGGTTGCGGGCACATCCCCAAGTAGGGAGTGTCCAGGAGGCAGCTGATCAATGTTTCTAACTCTCTATCCCTCTCCCTTCCTCTCTGTAAAAAATCAATAAAATATATATTTTTTAAAAATGTGGAGACAAAGAAACAGGTCACAAATGACAGAAATGGAGGAAAGCAAATGACTGGATATAGAGTTCAAAACCACGGTTATTAGGTTTTTCAAGAATTTTCTAGAGACTGCTGATAAATTTAGTGAGACCCTCGAGGATATAAAAAAGGACCAGCTAGAAATTAAGCATACACTGACTGAAACAAAGAATAACATACAGAGATCCAGCAGCATACTAGAGGATTGCAAGAATCAAGTCAAAGATTTGAAATGTGAAGAAGCAAAAAATTGGAAAAAGCCAAAAGAAAAAAGAATCCAAAAATGTGAAGACAGTGTAAGGAGCCTCTGGGACAACTTCAAGTGTACCAATATCAGAAATATAGGGGTGCCAGACGAAGAGAGAGAGCAAGATATTGAAAACCTATTTGAAGAAATAATGACAGAAAACTTCCCCTACCTGGTAAAAGAAATAGACTTATAAGTCCAGGAAGCACAGAGAACCCCAAACAAAAGGAATCCAAAGGGGACCACACCAAGACACATCATAATTAAAATGCCAAGAGCAAAAGACAAGGAGAGAATCTTAAAAGCTGCAAGAGAAAATCAGTTAGTTACCTACAAGGGGGCACCCATACGACTGTCAGCTTATTTCTCAACAGACACTTTGCAGGCCAGAAGGGAGTGGCAAGAAGTGATGAATAGCAAGAACCTACAACCAAGATTACTTTACCCAGCAAAGCTATCAGTCAGAATTGAAGGTCAGACAAAGAGCTTCACAGACAAAAAAAAGATAAAGGAGTTCATCACCACCCAACCAGTATTATATGAAATGCTGAAAGGTATCCTTTGAGAAGAGGAAGAAGAAAAAGCAAAGATAAAAATTATGAACAACAAATACATATCTATCAACAAGTGAATCTAAAAATCAAGTGAATAAAAAATCTGATGAACAGAATAAACTGGTGAATAGAATAGAATCAGAGACGTAGAAAGGGATCGGACTGACAATTTTCGAGGGGAAAAGGGTGTTGGGGGTGCAGGAAGAGACTGGACAATAATGGTACACCTATGGAAGAGGACAGCGGGGTGGGGGGTAAGGACAGTGGGTGGGGTGGGAACTGGGAGGAGAGGAGCTATGAGGGGAAAAAGAGGGACAACTGTAATAATCTGAACAATAAAGATTAAAAATAAAATAAAATAAAATAAAAATTGTTTTAAAGAAGTACACATTTTTAAAATATATATTTTACATTGATTTCAGAGAGAAAGAGAGAGGTAGAAACATCAATGATGAATCATTGATCAGCTGCCTCCTGCACACCCCCTACTGGGAATTGAGCCCACAACCTGAGCATGTGCCCTTGACCAGACTTGAACCTGGGAGCGATCCTTCAGTCTGCAGGCAGACGCTCTATCCACTGAGCCAAACCAGCTAGAGCAAGAAGTACAAATCGATAGTTACAAAATAGTCATGGGGTTATGAAGTAATAATCCTATCTAATAATCCTATCTAATAAAAGCCTAGTATGCTAAGTCATCATCCAAAGCATAATATAGCTAATGATATGCTAAGGCCACTTGCTCTGACATGCACTGACCCCCAGGGGGCAGACACTCTGACCAGTAGGCTAGCTGCAGCTGGGGCCTGGCAGATCTGGACTGAGCGAGAAGGGCTGGACATGCCCTGGAGCCCTCCCATAGTTCCTCCCTGGCTGGCCAACCTCCCACTTCCCTCCCGGGCCTCGAGCGTGCACCAGTGGAGTCCCTCGGCCTGGCTTGCACCTTCTCGCAATCCAGGACCCCTCAGGGGATGTCAAAGAGCCAGTTTCAGCCCGATCCCCCAGGCCAAGCTGAGGGACCCCACAGGTGCACAAACTCGTGCACCAGTCCTCTAGTATCGTGATAACTATGTATAGTGTCGGGTGCATACTGGAACATATTGGAAGGAACACTTTGTAGAGTATATGACTGTCTAACCACTATGCTGTACGCCTGAAATGAATACAAATACTAAAACAATATTAAATAAATTGAAAATGTTTGAGCCCTAGCCGATTTGGCTCAGCGGATAGAGCGTCGGCCTGCGGACTGAAAGGTCCCAGGTTCGATTCCAGTCAAGGGCATGTACCTTGGTTGCGGGCACATCCCCAGTAGGGGGTGTGCAGGAGGCAGCTGGTCAATGTTTCTCTTTCATTGATGTTTCTAACTCTCTATTCCTCTCCCTTCCTCTCTGTAAACAATCAATAAAATATATTAAAAAAAAAAAAAAAAAGAAAATGTTTGAAAAACACAAATGCGCCTGCACATGCTTCTTCCAGCCCCAGCCCTCAGGACACACCTGGACTCAGAAGGGATCGGAGAGGAGTGATCAAGGTTCCCCGCCATTTCTGCCGCTGTGCCTGCCTTTCTGCCATAAGCTTTACCCCTCTGGGTTGAAGCCTTAATAGGAAGCAGTGTAGGAAGGCAATTAGGTACAGAAGGGGCTCTGGACTCTGTTATACCAGAATCTTCAATCCTGGTCTGACCCCAAGCAAGTCGCTTAACTTTTCTGGGGCTTGGTTTCCTTATTATTTTTAAAAGACAATTTTTAGAACAGTTTTGCAAAGTTGAGAGGAAGGTACAAAGAATTCCAATATATAGCCCTGCCGCCACAAATGCACAGCCTCCCCCATTACCAACCCCCACCCCAGAGTGGAGCATTCATTACCACCTACATGGACCTACATGGACACACCCAAGGTTCATAGTTTACATCAGGGTTCATGCTTGGTGTTGTACGTTCTATGGCTTTGGAAAAATGGGTAATGACATGTACCTACCATTATCCTAATCATACAAAATACTTTCAGCGCCCTGAAAATCCGCTGTGCTCTGCCTGCTCGTCCCTCTCTCCCCCTAACACCTGGCAACTACTGGTCCTTCTATTGCCTCCATCTTTTGCCTTTTGATGTCATTTAGTTAGAATCGTGCAGTATTTGCCTTTTCGGGCTGATTCTTTCACGTAGTCAGGCATTAATGTTTCCCCATGTCTTTTCATGAATTGATAGCTCACTTCTTTTTATCACTGAAAAATATTCCATTGTCTGTATATATCAGTTTATTGCCTTATTTTTTTAAAACTATTTTTGACTTAATAATTATTTTAGAGAGAAGAAGGGCGAGGGAGAGGGAGAGAGAAAGACAGATATCAATATGGGAGAGAAACATCTAACAGCCACTATTGGTTCAAGCCCCAACCTGGGATGGAACCTGAAACGTGAGTATGTGCCCTGACCGGAAATCGAACACACCACTCTTTGGTGCATGGGACAATGCTCTAACCAATTGGGCCACATAGACCAGGGCTACTGCCTTATTATTTTTTCTTTTTAATATACTTTTATTAATTTCAGAGAGGAAGGGAGAGGGAAAGAGAGAGACTTAGAAACACCAATGATGAGAGAGGATCATTGATGGACTGCCTCCTGCATGCCCCCTACGGGGCATGGAACCTGAAACCCGGGCATGTGCCCTTGACTGGAATCGAACAGGGACCCTTCAGTCCATAGGCCGACGCTCTGTCTATTGAGCCAAACCAGCTGGATGTATTGCCTTATTCTTAAAAATAAAATTAACTGCAGATACACTCACACATAGCCAAATGCACCCAGTTATTCAACTCGTCTGCAGAGACTGACAACTGCAAACAACCTGAACGCCCCTCAGTAGAGGCCTGGCTGAGCAACTCACGGCTCACCACACCCCCGGACACTAGGCAGCTAAGCAAAAGCAAGACTTGCACCTCCTGTGTGCCCCACACATCCGTCTCCAGAACCAGGATTAGTCCAACCAGCGAAGTGCAGAACAGTGTGTGTGGAAGGCAGTTCCATTGTTTATGGGAAACAAAAGGGACCAGTAATGATTACAGTGCTCCTTCCTACGCAAAGACCACCTCCGGCAGGCCCCCCACGAGGCCAAGGCTGCCGCCAGGAAGGGACTTAGGGGATGCCTGGGGAGGGGCCTTTGCATTGTTTGACTTTGGAATCTGTATTATCTATATTCTTAAAGTAATAACATTATTATTTTTAAAAAGGTTTTTAAACCCGCAAATGCCGGGGACAATAAGAGCCCCACCTCACAGGGCTATTGTGAGGACCTGGTGGGACGAAGCAGGGCTGGTCCCCGTGACCATCGCCGGAGGCCATCTCTGGATGGGGACATGACAGTCTGGCCCCTTCCTACTCAGTGTGGCCTGTGGATCCGCAGTGTCAGCATCGCCCTGGGAGCTGGCTAGAAATGCCCCCCGCCCCACACACTGAGTCAGAACCTGGATTTTAACAAGACCCTTCCCCCCTCCCCAGGGACTCATGCACACATGCGAGTTCTGGAAGCACTGATGCAGGCAGTGGGGGAAGCCAAGTGACACCAGCCTGGGGCGGGCACCCCAAAGGCCTGTGGGGACTGGAAGGGCCCTGGCAGGGGGGCTGGGAGCCAAGACAGGCAGCTCTAACCCCAAATTTCCCACATCCTCTTTGGCTTGGGCCCTGGCTGAGAACCCGGTCGGCCCCTCCTGCTCACCCCTATACTTGGGCCCACCCTCGGGGTGACGCTTGACAGTGGCTGGGGCGCCTCTCACCTTCATGCCGGCCACGTCGATGCGGGTCCTCACCTGGAAGTGGGCGCCCACCTGGATGACCCTAGGCACGCAGTAGAGCAGCATGTTGTTGAACTGCGGGAGACACGGCAGGGGCGTATGCAGTGGGGGGCAGGGAAACCCCCAGCGCCACGGGGCCCCTGCCCCTCTGGCCACCCTCCGCCAGCTCCCAGGATGTCACACGTTGGGAGGAAGGGGTTGTCTGGCCCAAATCCAACCAGGATGACACGGCAGGGCTGCCCTGCCAGTGGGCACGCAGGGAGCACGGCAGAGCTCAGAGACCCGGGAGGTCTCTCTCAGGGCTTAGGGGGCAGGAGCTCCCTGCACCCTCGGCCACCGGGCAGGACCAGCTTCCAGGTCTCCGGTGCCAACCAGGCAGTTCCTCCTAGACGCTAACCTAACCCCCTGCTGAGCACCTAGAGCACAGGTAATACCACCGGCTTAGGAGCCAAAGGGTCTCGTTCAGATGCCGACACCGTGGCTCCCCAGGGCGTGTCTGGGACACCCCTCAGCTGGGAACCCCCAGGCCTGGAGGCAGCACTTGTCCGGAGGCAGCTGGTGTCACAGGAGCAGCCGGGTCAGCAGGCTCTTCCCTGCTCCTCCTGCAGGCAGTGCCCAGAGGCCTGGGCAGGACCAGGTGGCGTGACCCCCCACCTCCCCCCACCGCCCCCCACTTCCTCTACCAAGAACAGGTAGCGCTCCGTGGGGTCTCTGCGGCGGAAGGAGATCTTGAGCACCGGGCCTTCGCGGAGCAGGGCGTTGGAGGGGTCCACGATGTCGTCCTCCAGGCCCAGGCGCTGGTACACGTCCCACAGGTCCTGCAGCCGCTCCTGGGGACGGTGTACCCTCAGTCAGGCGGCAGGGCCCACCTCCTTCTGGGACAGGGGGAGAGGGGGTGAGGGGCCAGGGGAGGGGCGGGTGCAGAGACCTGGGGGGTTGGGGGGGGGCTGAGAGCGGCAGGAAGGAGGAGGCAGGGCCCCAGGGGCTGCTCACCATCTCCTTGATGGCTGCGTTGGAGTGTTGTGCCGCTGAGAAGATCAAGTCAAGGGCTTCTGGGGGGCAGGGCAGAACCAGGGTTATCCCTGAAAATCCGGCTGGCGGCTGGGGCAGGGCCCTGAGCTGGTGGGGGGGAGCACTTCCCTCCAGGGGCTCAGGCAGCCGGCGTCTGTCTCTCCCACTGCTCCCCGGACCCAGCGGGGCACTGGAAAGGCCTGGCTTCAAAGCCTCGCTCTGACCCTTTCTGGCTGCGTGACATTGAGCAAGTCACTTAACCTCTCTGGACCTTAATATCCTTGCCTGCAAAATATGGCTCATGGGTCCTGGCCAGTGTTGCTAAGTGGTTAGAGCATCAGCGCTTAAGGCACTCACACGGGTGCAGCGGCTTTGATTCTCCGTGAAGGGCATGTACCTGGGTTACAGGTTCAATCCCCCGCCCAGGGTTGGGGCATGTGTGAGAGGCAACCAATCCATGTGTCTCTCTCACATGGATGTTTCTCTCTCTCTCCCCCTCCCTCACTCCCACTCTCTCTAAAAATCAATGGGAAAATATCCTCGGGTGAAGGTTAACTAATGGTATAGATAATGTCTACCAAGTACCAACGGTCCAGGTTGATGGCTAATGCTATTATAACACTAGGGGCCAGGTGCACAAAAATTTGTGCACTCAGGGGGGTCCCTCAGCCTGGCCTGTGCCCTCTCGCAGTCTGGGACCACTTGGGGGATGTCCACCTGCTGGCAGGCCTGGCCAGCCTGGGTGAGGGGCTGATGGCTGTTTGCAGGCTGGCCAAGCCCCCGAGTGCGGACCCTCACCCCATGGGGGTGTGGCCAGCCTGGGTGAGGGGTTGAGGGCCATTTTCAGGCTGGCCACAGCCCCTTCAGGTTTTGGGTCCCTACTGGGGTGCCTGGCCAGCCTGAGTAAGGGGCTGAGGGCCATTTTCAGGCTGGTCACAGC
>PVJC01014614.1:18366-36361 GCA_004026665.1 Murina feae
CCTGGCCAGCCTGGGTGAGGGGCTGATGGCTGTTTGCAGGCTGGCCAAGCCCCCGAGTGCGGACCCTCACCCCATGGGGGTGTGGCCAGCCTGGGTGAGGGGTTGAGGGCCATTTTCAGGCTGGCCACAGCCCCTTCAGGTTTTGGGTCCCTACTGGGGTGCCTGGCCAGCCTGAGTAAGGGGCTGAGGGCCATTTTCAAGCTGGTCACAGTCCCTTCAGGGTTCAGGTCCCTACTGAGGTGCCTGGCCAGCCTGGGTGAGGGGCTGAGGGCTCTTTGCAGGCTGGCCACAGATCCCATTGACCCAAGATCCCAGCGAGGCTGGCTGGAAGCAGGTTTCTGGGGTTTATCTTCTATAATTGAAACTTTGTTGCCTTGAGCAGAGGCCACAGCCTGCCTAAGCAGGCAGTTTCCTCCATCACTGGCCTCCTGTTTGCCCTAGCTCTGTGGCTGCTGGCTGCCATCTTGACTGGGTTAATTTGCATATTGTCGCTCTGATTAGCTGGTGGACATGGCTTGGGTGTGACGGGGTGAGGGTTAATTTGCATATTACTCTTTTATTAGAGTAGATTAGATTTTAGCAGGTGCTTAGTGACTATATGGGAGCAGCGTGGCCTCCCCCTCCCTGGGTGTCCCGGGCGTGTCCTCACTCTGGGCATCAGCCCGGTCTGGGGCCTGGGCTGGCAGCTTCTGGACGTACTCCTTGAGCAGCAGCTCATAGCGTGGGATTCTCTGGACAGGTTCCAGCATGTGGTGCTGCAGGGTCAGGCTGCCCGAGGCCTCGCTGCTCTTGGGGAGGGATAAGGGGAGGAAGAGTGTGGGGTGAGAGCCGAAGGGGTGAGGGACTTGGGGCTGAGCCTGGGAGGTGCCCCACATTGCTGGAGAAACACAGCCACTGTGCCTGGTGCAGGCTCTGCCCCGCCCCCAGCCAGGCTCACCTGAATTCGAGTGAGAACCTCTTGGAATCGGGGAGCCTTGTCAGTCCACGTGGCCAGCAGCTCAGCGGCTCGCTGGAAGTTCTTGACGTACTCACTGTACATCTTCAGGAAGGGGGCCAGTTTCTGGATCACATCCCCGATGCGGGGAGTGGCTGACCTGCGGGAGGGGCACCCAGGTGTGGCCCTCGGCCTGAGGACCTCCTCTCCCTTCCAGGCAGGTAGGTGAGACCTGGCACCTGACCAGCCAAAGCAGCCTTCCCACTGCACTTCTGGGTGCAGTCATGGGGCGTGTCATCCCACACATGTGTGTGGGGGGCTGTGTTCTCTCCCACGGACTGGGCTCCCCCAAAGGCCAGCACCGGCCGGGCCCAGGACAGGGGTTCAGTACCCACTGGGTACTTGTTCCTGTGGCAAGAACGAGGGCCACATGCCAGGCACTGCACTCCTCCGCCCATCCAGTGTCACAGCCCTGCCTGGAGGAGGACGTGGAGACGCAGGGGAAGCACTTGTTTGGGGTCGCCCGTGGAAGGGCCTGAAGGCCATGCAACCCAGGAACTGTAAGAACAGAGCGGAAGGGAGCTGGCCCATCTGCGTGTGATTCCCAGCTGCGTCTCTTAGACCAGCTGCCTCCTGTTCTGACTCAGTTTCATGGGCAAGTCAACTAGCCTCTCCACAGTTCAGTTTTCCCGGAAAAGTGAAAAGGATGGCAGGGGACCTCGGAGGGTTGACTTTAAAAACAGGTATAAAGTCAAAAGAACGTAACAATGAACTGCATATTCATCACTGGATTGAACAACCACTAACATCCTTCTTTGCTGAAGAATCTTAAAGGACATCCCAGACATTGTCGCATTTCTTTGGCAAAATACATAAAGTAAGTAGTTTTACCACCAAATACGCTAGTGGTCACTTCTGAAAAAAGAGGGTTTCTCTAATAATCACGATGCCCCCGTCACACAGAGGGCTGATCTGAAGGGTAAAAGGGTGAATAGGTAGACAGCCCCAGGCCGGGTGTGGAGGAAGGTTAGTCCTGCCTCCTAAGTCACCCAGCCTGGTGCGGACCTGGTCCATCCCCTTCCCAGGACACACCCACCCGAGGCGCATTGCCCCAAGCCCCTCACTGTGCAGACAGCGAGTGCAGAGGGTGCCCTGGGGGCAGCTCCCCAACCAGGTCCCGGGGCTGTGGTCGGGGACTCGGGGCTCCTAGTGGACCTCACCAGTCATCCAGCCGCCGCTGGAGCTCAGGGAGGAAGAACTGTGCATGGAACTGGTAGATGGAGGAGATGTTGGAGAAGATGAGCCGGACCATGTCCTCGGGGAAGGCCTTGCTGCTGCGGGCCTCCTCCAGCAGCTCCTGGAAGAACACCTGCAGCCGCCACAGGGTCAGGGGGCCCACGCAGAGAGGGAGCCCCCAGCAGCCCCAGGAGACACACACGGCCCCAGGTCCAGCTCCCCGCTTACTGAGTGCTCTCACCTCCCTAATCCCCCTCACCCTCCCAACAATCCCAGACGACACAGGCAGGGAACGCTGTATTCTGGCCACTTTACAGATGGGCAAACCCTGGCCTAGAGACTCGGGAACTTGGCCAAAGGCAGGAGGCTGGTGAATGTCAGAAATGGGCCAGTCTGGGCTGTCTGGGTCTTAGACTCTGCCCGGCTAAAGCTGCCTCTGCTGGGGTGCAGTGACTGGACCCCTCACCTTGGGCCCTTTAAGAAAGTGTGCAGGGGTGATAGGTGAGGATGTTTGCATTGGGGTGAGGATGCTGTGGGGGCCTGGAAGGACTGGCTGGTATGTACTTGGCACAGGTGAGGCACCAGGCACCAAGGTAGGAGTGGGGAGTGGCACTGACAGGCTGTTCCTGGTTTCTGCCTGCTCCAACCAGCGGGGGTTAGAGGACTCGGGCCTCCTGGAATCAGGTCAAGAGGTCCTAACGCTCAGCTCTGGTGAGGTGGGTTGGGAGGGAGAGCAGGGGTGGAGTGAGGGGACCAGGTGCTGGGGCTCAGTCAGGGGTATCCTAGCCACTGGCCTGGTCCAGCAGGTGCAGGCGTGCCACGTATGCCTGCTCGGTCTCCAGCAGTTCCTGGACGATCCTCTTCTCAGGTTCCTGCAGGGGGTGTGGGGGGAGAAGGCGAGGGACAGCTTTGGTCTCCTCTGATAGGCACCTGGGGCATTGTCTCCAAAGGTGCCCTGGGGAAGCACACCTCCTGGCATTCACGCCCTCCCAGTACTCATGCCCTCAGTGCATCTGGAGGTCTGGTGGCCCCGGTGGAGAGACCCCATGGGGATTCTACAGACAGAGCCAGGGGCCACCACGCCGCATCCCAGCTGAGCCCAGCCTCTGGCCATCGCTGGCCAGGCACCAGGCTGGACGTTTGAGCTCTGGGGGCATTCCAACCCCAGCTACCATCTGACTGAGCCACATGAGAGACCCTGTCATGGACTAAGTTGTGCCCCTCTCAAATTTATATGTTGAAGCCCTAACCTTTAACGCGGTGGTTCTCAACCTCTGAGTCGAGAATGACCCTTTCACAGGGGTCGCCTAAATAATCCTGCATATCAGATATTTACATTATGATCCGTCACAGTAGCAAAATTACAGTTATGAAGTAGCAGCGAAAATAATTGTATGGTTGGGGGTCACCACAACATGAGGAACTAACTGTATTAAAGGGTCGAGGCATCAGGAAGGTTGAGAACCACAGCTCTAAGGTGATTGTGTTTAGCGCGAGGGCCTTTCAGCAGGTAGCTAAGGTGAATTGAAGGCATCAGGGCGGGGCCCTCATCCACTGGGGTTGGATAGGAAGAGGAAGCGACACCAGGAAAGCAGTGCACGTGAGGACACGGCAAAAAGACAGCCACCTATGAGCCAGGGAAAGAGGCCTCATCAGAAACCAGCCCTGGGGCACCTTGCCCTTGGACTTCCAGCTCCAGAACTGTGGGAAAACACGTTTCTGTACTTTAAGTCACCCAGGCTGTGGTATTGTGTTATGGCAGCCCGGGGTGACGAGGACAAACCCCAAGCAAGACCAACAGTAGTACCCCAGGCAACCCACAGAATTGTAAGGAAGAAGGCGTGTTGGGGTGGTTTGTTATGTCGCAGTTAATAACCAGACGTACTATTATGGTCATCATCTCCATTTGCAAGTGTGGAAACTAAGTGCAGGGAGGTTAAGATGACTTGCCCCAGGTCACACAGTTTAGCAAGCAGAAGCGGTGGGAGTGAGCTCGGCAGTCTGGCCCGCGAGGGCCGAGCATCCTGCAGCCTCGCCTTTGAACTGCACAGACAAGGAAAGGAGGTGACCTTCCTGGGATCAGTCTAAGGACAGGAATTAGCACTGACCTCTGCTTCTAGTTGGATTGTTGCCTCCTTCAGTGGGTAAACTGAGGCCCCCCGGGAGGGGTACCTGGTTTACAAGATGGAGACTGTTCCAAGCTGTGTGGCTTTGGACAAGTCCCTTAAGCTGTCTGAGCTTGGCTTTCCTGCCTGACTGATGCCTGCACAGAGGGATTCGTGAAATTCCAGCAGCGGGCGGGCTACACGCTAGACACTTAATCAAAAGCTTTTAACTGGGAGGGGTTTGCTACCAGCTGGGGAAGTGCTGGTGCTGGCCGGGAGAGAGTGTGTGGGGCAGGAGTCAGTGGAGGGGACTTCCCACTTCTACCCCAGCCCTCAGGCACCTGTGTCCCTGGCTCAGGGCAGCTGCTGAGCTGGCAAGACTTCCTCCAGGCCCCACTGGACAGCTTGTTCTTCAGGGAGCTCAGGTACCTCCTGCTGACCGTCCTGGGCTCGGATCCTAGGTCCTCCCCGACGCTGGGCTTCTCCCCCGGGGGCCCTTCGGGTGGGGGAGACCTGCACCCGGGATGGTGGGCCCCGGGTGCTGCTCCTGGCGCCCTGCGGAGAGAGCACACCTGAGGGTTTCTGTCTGTAGAGCGGGGGAGGGGGGATAGCACCTGCATGGTGGGCAGTTGGGGTGGTTAATGCAAATCGCAGGAGTGCAGTGGCCCCCAAGTGCCTGGCTCCCAGGAGGAGTTGCTGAATAAAACATCCACTTCCCTCCCGACCCTCTCGGCGGGAACTCCAGTCTTCAGAATGAGTCAGCGTGCACTGCTTGAACTTCGTACTTCCCTGTTTAATTCGCAGCCCGGAGGCCTCACCCCGCTGTGCAGGGAGATGCCAGGAGCTGACGCAGCGGTCCTGCAACGTCAGTTACAAGTCAGTGTGCTGCGGGGTGTCAAGATGGGGATGTGAGAGGACCCTTCAGACCAAATCCACACACAGACCGAGACAACAAATCCCACACGTGAAACAACTTCATCCAAAGCACTCTGAGCATCAGCCGCTGACACCTGGACTCCTTCGAGTTAGGCGAGGCGGGAAGACCCACACTTAAGGGGCAGGAGGGACGGGACATGATCTCGCCAAAACCCCCACTCCAGACGCTGCCCACAGTCTGGAGGAGTCAAACCAGAGCTGCTCCCTGAGGAGCAAAGATCTGAACCCCACATCCTGCACTCCCAACGTTTAAGATCTGTACCTGGGAACAGGTCCTCCCCCGAGAAATGAAGCCAGGAACCCCGCCTGCACACAGAGGTCTGAGCACCCCAACCCTCCGCTGCCAGTCACCTGACCGCTCCCTGAGCACCTCATTTGTTCTTTAATCTCTGCAGCAGAAAGAGCCTTAGAACCCTACTGACCAATCCCTGGAGGGAAGGGGGGCGCCTAGAAGACTGTGAAGGCAGGCAGAGCTGCTTCAGCTGGGGCTTTGCAGTGGGCGCTACGCCTCCAGCGGGGGGCTCGGAGAAGGCTGGTCTGAGCAGTTGCCCTGGGCTCCCAGCGATGGGGTTCGGAGGCCAGCTTGGCCACCTGCCCCCCGGGTCTGCAGGCCATTAAATTCTTTAGGTAACAGAGGCCACCTCCCTGTATATCCAACGGCGTGGACCCACTGCCTTTGCTGTGGGCAGGCTTGCGATGATAGCACAGACAGGCTGGGAGGAAGGCAGGCTGGGAAGTGGACACCAGCCAGGTGCGAAATCTCCAACATTCTTGGAGGAAGTTTTCCGTTACCACCTTTCCAGCTAAGGAGACCGAGGCAGAGGAGATCATCTCTTAGCGAGGGGCTGGCAGAGGTGGGATTCTGCTCAGGCAGGCTGGCTCCTGAGCCTTCCTCCCAAACTGCCCCTTCTGTGTCAAGGAGAAATAGGTTCAGAGAGGACCAGCCCAAATCATACAGCGGGTTCGTGGCAGCGAGGGGATCGGGCCCAGCCTCTGACGGCCCCTCACGGGCTCTTCCACCGCTCGGTGCCCCAGTGCCTGGTTCCTCAGGCCCAGGTGCTACTACTCATGGAAGCAGCTGGGCCTCGAGCTTTCTGTTCTACATGTGGTTCCAGCTTCTGCATTTCTCTCCGAGGGCCCCAGGCCAGCCTGTTTCCTCTTCACCCCTCAGTTTCAGATCAGCTAATGTGCTGGAGACCTCACAAGAACGCCCAGGCCCTGGCGGTGGGCGTCGGGTACCTGCCTCACATAGTAAGGGCGATGTTCACCGCCTACAGGGCCTCCTCTGACCGAATTCTGCTCTGAGGGCTGCCTCCTCCTGCTAGGGGTGTTGCCAGGCAGAGCATACATGCTGAAGGTCTCCACTGGGCAGGGCGATTCCCTCTCCCTACACCCTAGGGGGTGGTGGGCCCGCAGGTAGCTGCAGAGCTGTCCTCGGTGCTGAAATGCTTGGCAAAGGACCCTGGGAGAGGCAGGGCCAGGTCACCGACTCCGGAAGTGGAGCTGCCCTCTGGATCCCGACTGGGCCACTCTGCCAGGAAGCCCAGGTGGCTCTGTGTGCTCAGCGCCCTCCGCACGGTGTCGGGGCCCCTCCCGGGGTATCTATTGTCCAGGAGCCTAGCATCATAGACAAAGGTCTCTGGGCAGGGGTCATTGTTTAGCCCCCGCGTCTGCTGGCTCCTGGGGGGTGCTGGGCTGTGCCACCCACAGCTCCTCAGGGCAGAGGCACCTTCCCCACAGCTGCTGGTAATGGCCCCGGCCCCAAAAGAGAGCTGCCTCACCCCAGGTCATGTCCACACCAGTGATTAGTCCATGTGGGGTACAAAGACCCACCTTGCCTCAGCGGGAGCAGCCTGAGAGGCACCCAGTTCCACACTCCCTGGGACTGGCCGGGTCTCCGCCCCACGCACATCCCCCAGCAATCCCCTCAAGTAAACTTCCACCTCAGAGTCCATCTCCCGAGGACCCAGCATGACAGTCCCTAGCACAGTCCCTGGCATGCCTGCAGCGTGGATTAATGTCACACACACACACACACACACACACACACGCACCTATGCACCACCTCTGCCAGGGCCGCCGATGACCTCCACACACATGACCTGGCCTTTCCCCTTCAGACGGAAGCCCCTGCACTGCCCTTGGCCCATGAACTTAAGGCCTCCCACCTCCCCGTGCCTTTATTTTCTCATCTGTAGGTAGAAATAGAACCTCCCCTGTTAGGCTGTTAGATGAGTAATGAGGTAACAGAACACACTTAGTGCCCCAGAGGTGGGCCGACCGTACACCCCAGTTGTCTGATACAATCCCTTTTCCTCCTGCCCCCACCCACCCAAACAGTTCAGTGGCAGTCATGCTCAGTGTCAACATGTCCTGGTTTGAGTAATAGGTTATACGGTTATCCCAGTCAGGAGCAGTAAGGTCAGTACTAGCTCTAATAATGTGGGAGGGGCTATGGGTGGGGTTTGAAGTTCCTCTCTCTCATAATTACACACATTGGAGTTCTTCCCAACACACCGACACACTTTCCCCCCTGCCCAGCTCCTTGCTGCCCCAACAGCATTCTCCTAGGCCCCGAGGAACCCATGACCAAGTGGCCCACTGCCCAGTCAGGAGGGGTGTCCAGGCCAGGACCAGAGAGAGGGCTGCTCACTGAGGGCCCCAGGGGCCCAGGGGTGGACGTGGTGACCCTTCCCTTCCCATCCCCGCCACCCCATACCTGCTGTTCTCAAATACAGTCACCATTTCGGACACAGATGCCAGCTTCTCCTTACTCGCCCCCTCCATCCTGCAGGCCTCCAGGGTCCCCTGAGGCAGAGAGAGAGGCCTCCAGCCGGCACCCTCAGCCACCCCACCCGGGGTCACAGGTGGGCTAAGGCATCGGGCACCTGCTCCGGTCTTTCCCGAGGGGTCAGCAGGCCTGCTCCCAGCTTCAGAGTGAAGAATGAGGAAGTGGTCCCAGAGCCACAGCCCTAAGGGGAAAGGCCGGTGCTCCCCGCAGAGGGAGGAGTTTGCTCGGCCCCACCCCTCTCTCATGGGGGCTGAACTTTTGCTCCCGTGGACCCCCAGTTCCAGAAGCCACACAACAGGGGGGCAACGGCCATAGGTAGTTTCTGGGGCGGCACCCTTGGCTGGACTCTTGGCCAGAGAGCATCTCTAGTCAACCACACTTGCTCTGTTACAAGGCTCAGGGGATTCTCCTTGGTCCTCTCTCAACAACTTCTTCTCTGCATCTGACCCTGTTCACTGCTGTGAAAACAGCTTACAAAACTTTAAAAATAGCCCGGCCAGCATGGCTCAGTGGTTAAGCATCGACCTATTAACCAGGAGGTCACGATTCAATTCCCAGTCAAGGGCACATGCCTGGGTTTTGAGCTTAATCCCCAGTAGGGGTTGTGCAGGAGGCAGCCAATCAATGATTCTCTCTCATCATTGATGTTTCGATCTCGCTCTCCCTCTCCCTTCCTCTCTGAAATCAATAAAATATATTAAAAATAAAAATTAAAAATAAGTTACAAGCCTGTGAAGGGGTGGCAGGAGGAGTATGTGGTGGCCTCACCTCCCACTGGGGCACCTCCCACTGAGGCTCTCATTTTAATGCTCTGTTGCCCCAGGGGAGGGTGTGCCTTCCTCCCTGAAACTCTGCTGATGATAATAATAGCGAACTTACAGTGAACTACAGCATTTTCTCATTTCATTCCATGACAGCTTGTGAAGTGGGTCCTATTACTGCCCTCATTTTACCACTCCATTTTGTTATTGTTGACCCTCAGCTGAGGATATTTTTCTGTTGATTTGAGTGAGAGATTGTGTGCTTATCCCAGGAGGGAGTAGAGGGAGGAGGAGGAGAGAGAGAGAAACATGCTTCCCGCACGTACACCAACCACGGTCGGGGATTGAGCCTGCAACTGAAGTACTTGCCCTTGACCAGAATCAAACCCAGGACCCTTCAGCCCGTGGGCTAATGCTCTATCCACTGAGCCAAACCGGCCAGGGCTTACTGTCCTCATTACATAGAAGGAAAAAACGAGGATCAGAGAGGTTAAGTAACTTGCTCCCAGTCACCCAGCAAGAACACAAAAGAAGTCATGTTTCCACAGCCACGTGAATGTCCTCCAGTTCTGGCGGAGAGCAGGTCGGGAGCCTGGCTGAGCTCTGACCGCCCCACCTCCGGGCTTCCCAGCTCCCAGTGCACTGGGCTGGCCCTGCCCCAAGTCTCCTGGCCGCCTGGGCCCCCAGCCCCTCCAGAGCAGCACGGCCTCCCCTCGCTCCTTCAAGCCTCACAGGCCTTCCGGCCCCGCTCACTGGGTTCTGGCCGCTGGGCCTGAGCCGGGCCCTCGGTCGAGACCGGTCTTTGTCCTGCAGTGCAGGGACTTGGCACCCGAGTGCCTGGCACCACTTCAGGCTCCAGCGCCCGTGAACCGGGGCCCACACACCACAGCCTCTCTCAGAGCTTCGCCTCAGCGACTTCTGCCAGCGACTTCTGGCTCCTCCCCGAACCCTAAACTTCACTAATCCTCCTCCTTTTGGCTTTTACTTCTGCGCCCCATGAGCCTGCAACCCAGGCCCAGCAGCCGCAGGCTCGAGGCCAGTCCTGCTCCACTTGCAGCCACATTCACAGCCCTCTCACCCCCCACCCCCCACTCCCACCATTGGAAGCAAATCCCAGACATCAGATGATTTCACCGCTAAACATTCCCTGTGCACCTGGAGGGACATACACACTCTCACACTCACAGGATGGCCAGGTATTCTACATATGCATGCAGACGTATGTCTTACATGGGTTACATACAGCCCACCCTGAACAACGCGGGCTTGACGGTGCGGTCGGCTGACACACATATATTTTCCATTGGCCCTGGAAGATCAGCCCCCATCACGCACGTGGAGGGCCGGCTTACATCACACTCAGACTTTTGACGGCGGGAGGTTGGCATCGTGTAAAGTTCAACAGCACGCGTGCGTACATGGGAGACAACGTCCCCATTCTCATCCCTCGGAGGCATTCAGCAATCCTGCCTCAAGGTAATCAGACACTCGCCAGCGTTTGCAGAGCCAGTTCGTCATAAATGTCATCTGCTGTGGCCTGAAATGTGTCCCCCAAGTTCACGTATTTAAGTCCTGGCCCCCAGTGTGGCTGGGTTTGGAGATGGGGTCTTAATTCAGGTTAAATGAGGTCAAAAGAGTGGGGCTCAAATCTGATCGGACTGGTGGTTTTGTAAGAAGAGGAAGTGATCTCTCTCACCCTTGCCCCTCCCCCTGCCCCGGCCCCTGCCCAGGAAAGGCCATGTGAGGACAAGTGGCCCAGGACAAGCAGGAAGAGACCCCTCCCCCGGAATCGGAGCCTGACAGACCTAGATCTGGGCATCACGCCTCCAGCACAGTGACAGATAAGCGCTGTTGTCTTAAAGCTTCCCCGTCCACAGTGTTTTGTCATGGCAGCCTGAGCAGAGGAATTCATCATCATTTTTAAAAAATGAGGATCCATGCCCTAACTGGTTTGGCTCAGTGAATAGAGCGTTGGCCTGCAGACTCAAGGGTCCCAGGTTCGATTCCGGTCAAGGGCATGTACCTGGGTTGCGGGCACATCCCCAGTAGGGAGTATGCAGGAGGCAGCTGGTCAGTGTTTCTCTCTCATTGATGTTTCTAACTCTCTATCCCTCTCCCTTCTTCTCAGTAAAAACATCAATAAAAAATATATTTAAAAAATCAGGACCCAAATAAGGCCCCTCTGGCACAGCGAGCTGTCCCACCTGCTTGCTGTCCTGTCAGCCACGGGCTCCGTTCCCTGCGCAGTGCAGCTCAGAGGACCCTGCGTGCTGGCCCGACAGGCCCCTCGGATGGCGCGATGCCAGTGCCTGTCCCTGATTTCCTGTTTGTGATGGTTAGATTGAGGGCCTTGACCGCCTCATACTCAAATGCCACTGCTTCCTGGGTTTGGGGAGGCCTCCCTCCTCGGCGCTCCTCTGGCCTGCAGAGCCCGGTTTCCTCTTCAGCCTCCAGCAGACAGCACCCTGACTCCCTGCAGGCAGGGCCAGAGCACACGGACTCGAAGCTGGTCGCCAGTGGCCTGCACACAGTAGGGCCTCAGAAGGCATGTGGAATGGACAAATGTACCACCTGAGCTCAGAGCTTATTGCATACTTAGCATCCAGTGCTGAGCTTCCACAGTGGAGTCTGGGCCTAAACGGCAGGACCCGCCCCCCAGGCGAAGGCAGGAGAGTGGGTAGGTTGCAGGAGACAACCTAATAGCTCAGCTTTGAATACAACACGGGCACCGTCAAGGCCACATCTGCCCAGGAAGGAGGGCCAAGATGCTCATGTCCCCAAACAACCTTCCAGGGCTCTGCCCCCCGTGTCCCCACCTCCCTGCCCTTGGCCCCTCACAATTCCGCAGCCTTTCTGCCCGATCTGCGTCTCATCTGCAGGCATCACCCGAGGCTCAGCCCCAGTCCCTGGTCTCCCTCACACACACCCGGCGCCACCCAATTCAGAATCTAGCCCAGGTTCCTGTCCTCCTGCCCCAGCCCGAGTATCCCAACACCTTCAGGACATCGCCAGGGACATGTCCCACCTTTACTTCCATCTCAACACGGGGTCTCTCAAACCAGCCCATGGTCCCAGGAAAGATTCCCAAGGTCCTAGTCTGGCTCTGATCCACCCTCCCAGCCGTTCCTTCCTCACCCCGCCCCCAGGGCTGGGTGGTGACCTTAAGTGGTGGCTCTGTGCTGGGTCAGCTGAGCTAAGCTGAACCACAGTTCCTGACTCGGCTTTCCCACAGTTGGCTGTGGCCACAGGGGGAGCTGCAGCCCCTGTGGTGGCTCCCAGGTGGGTGTAGGCTCCAGCGCAGTTGCATCTCACACAGGGGGCGGCAGCCTCTGGGCTCTCCACCCGCTTCCTCTCTCGCTTGCCTAGCTCCTGGGCCAGTGTGTTTAGCTCCAGGACAAAGGGTGCAACTTCTTCTGCAGGTCACCTGTGTCACTGAAGCTGGTGGCTTCCTGTTCATCCTCCAAAGTCCCAGGTCTTCCTCACTGGTTCCCCCACTTCACATCCATCTTCCTACCCACTGCCTGCTCTGATGATTGTAGACTCAGAAGCATTAATTCTTTTTTTTTAAATCCTTATCTGAGTATATTTTTTCCATTAATCTTTAGAGAGAGAGAGTGGAAGGGAGGTTGGCAGGGGAGAGAGAGAAACATTGATATGGGAGAGACACATCACACGCAGGGATCAAACCTGCAATCTAGGTATGTGTCCTTGTCCGGGAATCGAACTTGCGACCCTTCAGTCTGGGGGGGCTGATGCTCTGACCACCGAGAAAACCAACCAGGACATCAGGAGCATCAATTCTTTAAGTAGCTTCCCCCACTGTAAAGTCAAATCCCACTTTCTGTCTCACTCTGGCTCTTCTGTCCCTCTTATCGAATCTGACCTCCATGCCTCGCACCAAGGACTGAACTTCACTTTCCCCGTCTGTGAAATGGGGGGTGACTACAGTGCCAACCTCCTCTGGTGCTGTGACGATGTGATGAGATAATAACGTCTGCAAGGACTTAGAGTGAGGCGCTCAGTGAACGTTGGCGGCAAACGTTCCTACGCCTGTCAGACCTTTCCTCCCTGCGCCTTCACCAATCAGTTCTGTACACCGTCAGCAGCCTAGTCACTTCGCCAGGGGGCCTTCCTGGATATCTACCACTGAAATGCCTTTCCTTCCTCAGAACTGGTGTTCCTCTTTGCTTAGTTTGTGTTTGTTTGTTTTTTAATGTTTTTATTGATTTTAGAGAGACAGGAAAGGAGCCCCAGCTGGTTTGGCTCAGTGGATAGAGCATTGGCCTGCGGACCAACGGGTCCCGGGTTCGATTCCAGTCAAGGGCACATACATTGGTTGCAGGCTTCTCCCCAGCCCAGACCCTGGTTGGGGTTCGTGCAGGAGGCAACAAATGATGTGTTTCTCTCACATTGATGTTTCTGTCTTTCCTCTCTCTCTTCCACTCTCCCTAAAAAGAGAGAGAGAGAGAGAGAGAGAGAGAGAGAGAGGAGAGAGAGAAACATTGATATGAGAAACATCAATTGGCTGCCTCTTGCACGCCCCCTACTGGGGATTGAGCACTGAATCCGAAAGCGGGCTGTGTGCCCTGACCTGGGATCACACCAGCGAACTTTGGGTGCATGGGACAATGCTCAGCCAACTTAGCCCACCTGCCGGGCCTCTCTGCTTACTTCGGTCTCTTTCACCCCATTCACTAAGGGGTAAATTCGGTTGACAAGTATTCTTGGACACCTACTATGTGTCAGCACTGTGCTTATGGGTTAATCTCAGTCTCCTGCCCCTTAGGTCACAGTGTAATGAGATCTGTTATGCAATAAAATGAGATGTGGGAAACGCTTTGCCCGGGAAGTTGTCGGCATCCAAAGAAGCGGCACTGAAGTCTCCGAAGAACAGAGGAAGGCTTCCTCGCAGAGGCAACACGCAGGGTGGAGGCTGTTAACTCTCCAGATGGGCGAGGAAAGACACGGCATTCAAAGCAGAAGGAACAGCATGTGCGAAGGGCGTGGGCTTCAGAGGCCAGGGCGAGACCAGGAAGAGCAGCAGGGGCTCAGCACCTGGGGTGCCCAGGGCTGGGGAATGGCGGGACATGGGCTGAGGGGCCAGGAGCCTGGCCGGGGCAGGCTTTGTCCGCTGAGTTGAGGTGCTTGCGAGTTAGGGGAGTGGGTACAGACTTTAAAGCAGAGGAGCCCCTGATCCAACGGGCGTGAGCACCTTGCCCTCTGAGTGGGGGCTGTTTGGGTCCTTGGCACGGAGAGCCTCCTGCTTTCCCTCCACTTCTGCGCTTTCAGGGCCTAAGGACTGAGGAGCTCTGCTCCCCGTAGCCCAGTTCTCCGGGGTGGGGGCTGAGGGCGGGGGGGAGGCCCCAGCACGAACCAGCACGAACCGCAGGGCTGGGAGGTCACGTGGCTGGCTGGCTGGTGAGAAAGCTCTGCCCTGGGAGGCAAAGAGGGCTCTGTGCGCAGACCGGGGCACCCAACAGGCCTCTGAACAAGAGCTTGGGGGCAGCAGCGGCATTTGGGGCTGCCAGGGAGGAAATGCGAGTGTGTGGTGTGAGTGTATATGTATATGTGGTGTGTGCATACGTGTGTGTGCGTGTGTGATGTGTGAATATATGGTGTGTGCATATGTGTGTGTGCGTGTGTGATGTGTGTATATGTGATGTGTGTATGTGTGGGGGGGGGTGGTATTTGCATATGTGGTATGTGTGGTGTGTGTATAGTATCTATGCATGTGGGATGTGTGTAGCATGCATGCACGTGTGTGCCTGATGTGTGTTGGGTGTGTGATGTGTTTACTATGTACGTATATGGGGGTGCGATGTGTGTGATATATGTGGCCTATGTGTGGTGTGCATATGTGGTATATACAGGGGTGGGCAAAATTAGATTTATAGTTATAATACAAATAAATAATGTAATAATAAATAATACAAGAATAAACTCTGTTTTGCATACTCACAACTGTAAACCTACTTTTGCCAACTCCTGTATGTATGTGTGTATGCAGTATGTGTATACATGCGTGGTGCGTATGTATGTGCATGTGGGATATGTATGTGTGTGGTATGTATGTGGCATGGATGTGTGGTGATGTGCATGTATATGTGTGCTATGTGAGGTGTGTGAGGTGTGATGTGTCTGTGGTGCATGTGATATGTATGTGCATATATGTGCTGTGGGTGTGCTGTGTATGTATGCCCTATATGCATGTGGGGGGTGATGCATGTGTGTGTGTGCACATGCGGGGAGTGTTCAGAGGTTCATGAGGATGTAACTTTTTCAGGGGAGGGTGAGGACTCCCCAGAGGAGCACTCATCCCCCATAAGCCAAGGCCAGAGGGGACAGGCTGGCTGGGCATGTCCCTAGGCTTCCCGTGTCCCCAACCCTCCCCCGCTCGCCTAGCCCCAGCCTCAGTCAAGCACCTGCTGAGAGCTTAATGGCCCGTGACACACAGGCCTGTGAGCAGGGAAGATGCACGCAGCCCACTGAAACCTGTGCCTGCGGCGCCTTTGCTGCCCCCTCCACACCCTCCTCACAGGCTCCTTTCCCCCTCAGCTCCTACTGCTCCTGGTCTTCAGGAGGCCCAGGCAGGGCTATCTGGGCAGCCACGTGGTGAGCAGAGGCCACACCACCAGTGCCAATGGCAACCGTGGGCCTTTGTCGCCAGCCCCTGACTTGGAGGGAGGAAGCCGATGAAAGCTCGCTTCCCTCACAGAGGAGCTGGCCTGTTCCCTCCCCAAACAACCAGGATTTCCACCCTTCAGTCCACCTGGAGGCTGTGGTCTGGGAGGGCTTGGGCTGCCCTTTGGGAGGTCTGGGTCCAGCCCACAGGCTTCCTCCTTCCTGCCCTTCACCTTTTCCAGGACGTTCCCACATTCCGGCGTCTGTGGGCCCCTCCCTTTGCTGGTCTGGGTGCTCCTAAGTTGTACGTCAGTCTGAGGCTGTAATTACTCAGAGCCAGTCTGCTCCAAGAAGGACTCAGGGAGGCCGAATCCAGCCTCCCTCACGCAGGAGCCAGGCCTGGGGCTGGCCGCCCAGGCAGCCGGTCCCCTCAAAGGTGCAAAGACAGCGGAAAGACAAGGCAGCAAATGTGTCAGTCCTGACGTGGGTGGCGGAGGACGTCAGTGAAGCCGTAAACAGCTCGGGGTGAACGATCTAGTTTCCAAGTTGGCGTTCTCAGGGACTGGGCGAGGCTCGTGCCAGGCCCTGGCACCCGCCCTGCTATTCAGGAAGGACTCAAGGTCACCGGAGGCCAGCAGACAGCAGGTGGGGCTGAGGGAGGCGCCCTGGGAAACGGGACTGAAGAGGGGGGCCTACCATCAGGCTAGACCAACAAACAGCCAATGAGCAAGAGGCAGGAGCTATGCCCGGAGGGGGGGCCACAGAGGGAAGGATGTGTTTCTGGGGGAGGAGAGAGGCCCCCGCTGAGCCAGAGCCAGGATCTGGGCAGGAAGGCGCCAGAGGGAGCCAGCAAAGCAAGGCCAGAGCCCAGGAACGGTGCCAGGCCGCCCCAGAGGAGGCGTCTAGAGCCGAGCAAGCGACCAGCGCACAGGGCCTCACCCCAGGACAGGCTCCTTTGATCTCTAAACAGCCGTGATCTTTCTCCAGGGCTGTGGGTCCCCCACAGCAGTGCAGCCCGCAGACCATTGACAGTTTTTCACAGGGAGAAAGAGAACCGACTATGCCGCCCAGACAGCTGCCCTGCCACGGCGACCCTCCTCCCCTGACCCCCTTCCCAGTGTGAGCCACCCTTCGCCATGCTCCCAACAAGGGCAGGATTTACTCTGCACCGTCCCTGAACTCTTGCACATACTTCCCGGAGGGCTGTTATCTAGCCAGCCGCAGACGCCCACTGAAATCCACTCTCCCATCGGAGCTGCACGCTTCCTTCCTGCCTGCCCGCCAGGTTTCTCCCTTCCCCGCTTCTTTCAGCAACTAGCCCTGTGCTCAGAACTTGGGGAAGTGTAACAAGCAATACTTGCCTGGGGACTAGTGTTAGGTCGCCAGTGGTGAGGGATTAGGAATTTATTTGATCATCTGCACAGCAGGCTCCAGCACCCAGTGACGGAGTCAGCGGCTTTTAAAGGACTTTTGGAGGCTTTTTCTGGGAGGAGACTTCTTTGTGCAGACCCGGAGGGGAGAGAATGGAATGTGGGCACCACTAGTGACATGTGGTCTCAGCAAAGGGAATGCCCATAGTGAAGTCGCCTGAAAAGCCAATTCCCAGGGGAGGGGTGCCAGTTTGCACGGTCAAACCCAGCGTTCCAGCCTTTTTGTTTTATGGAATAGGGGCAAAGGTCATATCTTCTTCTGTAATTGCCTCCTGCTGAGGTGGGACATTGAGATCACAGGGGAGTGGACTTTGATAGAAGTGGGCTGGACGAGGGGTGCTACAGCATGATTTCCCCCAAGAGACTGGTTGGTGAAGTCTTGAGAGTGGTCCTGTTGAGGGACTTGGGAGCTAAAAGCTGGTCCTGAGGCTGCCACAGGGTCACTTGTCTGGTTTTGCTGCTTTTCTGGGCCTGGAGCGGAAAGACAACTGAGGCCTAGATGTTACCTTTGTGGGGGAGAGATTAGGGGTCTCAGCTGCCTGATGAGTGCTATGAAAGGGGAGAACAGGTTACCCTGGGGCTGAGGTTCTTGTTTTCCCAGTTTTGCCCCTTGCTGGGCATCCACAGGTTTCTTGTAGGTCCTGAGACAGGGTTTCAAACTAGGTGGGGCAGTGGTTAAGCTCCCGATGGCAATTCCAACCCCTGCTGTGATGCCCAGGGTTATTACAAGAGGGATTGTCTGCACTCCTCTTTTGTGTCAGATATGATGGTTACCGGGCCCCTTAAAGACTGATTATTGGGGGCTACATGTACAGTGGGTGAGAGACGAGAGTACAGGTTCCCGTCCAGCTGAAGGGGAGGCAGATGTATGTGTTTTCCCCACAGAGGAAGAAAAATCCCTGATCATGGAGACAAGCTGAAAGGTGTAAGGAGAAGAGGTGGACTAAAGGGTATGAGGTTCCCTTTCCCAGTTCCTCGCTCTAAGCTGAGAGGGTAGTTGTCATGGCACTACCATTAAGGGGTGACAGATGAGTGGTTTGAGATTTTATTGCAGTGAAAGTGGGCAGGAAGGCTAGAATGGGCTGTTATCCAAGGGAGAAAAAAAGAGAAAGGGAAGGAAAGGAGCAGTTGAGGCCAGGGACTTGGATGGTTGGATAAGAGGACAAACTGGCTACGATCAA
>PVJC01014615.1:0-36226 GCA_004026665.1 Murina feae
AAGACCTTGGTAACTGAGATCACTATAGGGACTATGACAGGGAAGTAGATAAAAGAAATCCATTCCACTTAGCAGCAAGGACCCTCCCATTTACGATGTCCAACCTCAGTTTTGTGTGTGCTGGGGGAGGGGTGCTGTCTTGTAGTGGTGATGAGCAGCTTGCCTGGTCTCCCCCTACTAGATGCCAGCATCACCCCCCCCCCCCGCCCCGTTGGTTGTGACCAGACACTGATGAATGTCTCCCTCTCTTGTGCTCATTCATTTGGTGAACATTCTTCACCTGGGATATGGAAGAATTAGACCATCACAGAACTTGCATACTAGAGTTTACATTTTCTTTTTCCCACAGTTCGGCTCTTCATCTCCTGGTAAAGTGCCACTAAAATATTTAGAGAGAAGGGAGGGAGATAGGTTACTTGAACAGAGTACTATAGGTTTTCATTTTGCTTTTATCCTTGTTCAAAACAATACCTTTTTTAAGCTGTTGCTAAACAAGTACTGAGACTATGACATCAATTGCATCCGGCTTCTCAGTCACGCAGGCACCACACAGAGGCTGACCTTGAAGTCTGAGAGACCTACGTGCAAGCCTCGGTGTCCAGCTATTCCTATGTGACCTTAGATATCTGTCTTTTAAACAGGAATGAGTTTTCTGTCCTGTGTAACAAATTGCCACAGGCTTAGCTGCTTAAGACTACACCCACTTTTGTCTCCGTTTTGCAGGTCTGGAGGTCAGAAGTCTGAACAGACTCGGCTAGGTTCTCAGCTCAGGTCTCCCAGGCTACAGACGGGGGTTGGTGGGTTTCCCTCTCATGGGGAGATGTCACTTCCAGGCTCACTCAGCTGGTTGGCTGAATCGGGGTTAAACTTGTTCCTCGTCCTTTAAGGACTGAGGTCCCAGCTCCTTGCTGACTGAGAGGGAGCTGCTCTCCGCATTCAGATCGTGCTCTCTGATCCTCGCACTCGGCCTCTCCATCTTCAACACAGGATTGTCCTGATGCTTCGATCCTTCTCCAAGACTCCTGAGTAGCTCCTCCTCCCCATTCTCCCACCAGCTAATTAAAACGCGCTCATTTTAAAGGGCTCCCTTGATTGGCCAACACTCCAATAATCTTCATGTCATATCAAATGGAAGGGGGATTTTAATGACATCTGCACCTTCTCTCAGCAGAAGTACTTGGATTCCTATCAGGTTAAATAACCTGGATAAGAGCATCTCTGAACATCTGCCGACCACAACCTCTGGAAGGCTGAGAGTAGGGGCCCAGAAAGTGGCCCCTCTTCCCTCATTCCTTACCCTGTCCTTCACCTTTGCCTGAGGCTGGACACTTCAGTAGGTACCTGCAAGCCAAAGAGGGTAGTGAGTGCTGTGTCAGGTTAAGATAATAAAATTCAGATACCCTTTGTCTTGAAAAAAAAATAATAAAGATAAGAGTGTTGCATGATGGGGGAAATTCACTTACAATTAAATTTCATCACCCTGTGCAATGGTTTAATATCTACTTTGTTTCTTCTTATTGGGGTTTTAATTTCACTGCAAGAGAGTGAAGGCTCCATGCTCTGCACCGGATGTGGCATCCGGATCATCACTAGGAGCCAGATTATAGGCTTCAAAAAACTGAGCGGCAGAAATATTTTAATTTTGTTTTTAATTATACAATAACAAAGGCTATTATGGACCAAGAAAGAATACCTTAAAATTAATTACCAGCCAGAATAAGATCTTCAGAAAGGCCTTCAAAGCTTAATCAAGATAAAATGAAAAGAACATAAAATTAAATTTTTTAAAACCTTTTTGCTAAAATGATGAAAGAATTCAGAGATGAATATGAAAAAAATAACTTATGGCAGAATAAGGGCTCTAAATTAGGTAGTTCTCTTGAACATTGTCAAGGACATATCTTACTTGAATTATGATCAAAAACTCACATCCATCTCCCTCAACTAGAAAAATAGAAAAGAATGACTCAAGTTCTATTTTATCTTCTAGGTATGACTCAATTCCCTCTGACAACTTTCATGCTTTTTAAAATAAAACATCAGGTGAACAAACTAAAGCCAACTTACTTAGGAACAGAGAGTATAGATCTGAGCCTAGTGTTTGACCCCAGTCCTGGGAAGAGTCAGACATTTGAAGACTCTCCAGCTTCTAGGAACCACTAACCTCAAGGACAGAGCCCAGATTTGGTTGTTCTATAAAAGATAGTTTCTTTGTGTTATTAAAATGAAACTTTTATATATCTCACAATATTACCATAGTACATCAAGAGGGAATCTCCTAGCATGAAGGCATTCCTCCCAAGTTCAATATATTACCCCTTTTAAGATCTTGTGATATTATGAACACTTGCATTATTTGTTTGTTAATTATCTTCTCATAATGGCATTCTACTTTCCAATGGAGAAACGTCCTTACCTTTTCTCAACCCATTTGACTTGGGGGAGGGGACGTTAACTCCATTCCCATTGTTTTCAAAGGAAACAATACATGATCCAGGATGAGAGTATTGGCTCTCCTGGCCTCAATGACTGTTTCTAGGAGACAAGTGACATCAGTTGGACAAGTAAGAGAGATGTCGCCAACCTTTGCTAAAAATCTATTGGTATGTGGGTGTCCTACCATGTGGGTTGTCTAACTAGTACGTCAGCCTAGATCAACTGGCATCATCTCTCCACCAAGAAGAAGGAGTCAGCCTGGGAATGAAGCCAATTCAAAGAAAAGAATGGTCAAGTGGTAAAGACAGAAAAAGATGTTGGAACTATTATTTGAGCACCTGGATCCAGCTTGACCTGAAGGCATTTACATATGTAATTTTCATTTACATCAGCAAATTGATTTTTGCATTGAGCCAGTTTGAGCTGGTTCGCTGCTGTGAAACCAAGAAAATGACTAACCACTTTATCTGGAAAGGCTGTCACAGCTGCTGTGTACCGTCGCTCTCAGCGTTTTTATTTTCTTCTGCCTCTTCTGCTTCCTCTCTACAAAGTACGCAAACTCCCTTCTCGAAGGCTGTGTTCACTTGCTTGCACCGATCTGAAATGCCCTCTGAGTTCCTCCTTCCTCACCTCTTTCACAGCCCATGTTAAGGCCCAACAGCCATTCCGAGCAGCCCTAACCCTGCTTCAAACGCCTTCCACAACCACACCACCTGTCGTTACACCATTTGCGTGGTTTACTTGCCAGTCATCTGTCCCAGATACCTGCAGGCCTACGATCTTGAAATTTCTCCATCGGTCCCCACGGTTTTAACACACTATTCAGCTCACGCCTCAGCATCTCTCATTGGGATACAACAAAGCCGCCAACTGAATCACCCAGAGACACTCCTTGAGGTTCAACCTGACCTTGCCCTCCGCTGACCGGTGCCCCTGCTGAAAATCTTTCCCTGCATTTTGAGCTCTCTAAGGATTACACCCGAACTCCTTAAAATGGCCTGGGAACCTCTCCAGGGTCTCCGCCCCCTTCCCCTGCCTTCCCCACCCTCTCCTGCCTCTCTCTGTTCCAGCTCCCCTGGAGTTTCAATCCCTGCTCCCAGACCAGGACAGGACACACTGTTCCGCTGTCCCCTTTACCTTCCCACTCGCTCCTCCCTCCTTGTTCTAATTAACTTATTTATTCTTTGACCTCGGCAAATCTTCACACCCTCGAGTAAAACTCCTGTGACCTGAATGATTAAATCGCCTTTCCCCCACTACCGTTACAAGCTCTCCTGACTCTGTGGCCTTTCTTTCATTGCATTTATCAAATCTGCCATAATCTACATTAATATGCATATACATACATCCGCCTACTCTGTTTCAGTCCCTGCCCCTCTTGAACTTAAGTCCCATGAGATTAAGAACAAAGACTGTCTTTTCTCACCATTATTTCTTCAGCATTGAACAAATGCAACAGCCAAAACACATAGCAGGCTAAGTAAAAACTGGCTGAGTGCATGGAAGAACCACCTAGCTGGGACACAAGAAATACTACTTGGAAGGTGGAATGACAGACAGAAGAATGGTGGATGGAAGGAAGGATAGGTAAATTACAGCACTGGGGATGCACTTTTCCTTACATTTGGGAAACAATAAATAAAGCTCTTAAGACACCATAGACACCATTGCTGACTGCTCTGCAAATGTGAGACGCAGCAGCCCCTGAGGCCTGAACCGAGGGCAGGACACCTGGTAGACGGGGGACAGCCTGGGCCACACAGGAGCTCTGGGCAGTTGATACTCTGGTTCTGTGAGTGGGAACACTGTGGAAATTTGCATACCAAGTACCGGGTCTATAATTGAGCTCTGTTTTCTTTGGGTCAAAAAAGCAGCGAGTGCCACCCTAGCTGGTTTGGCTCAGTGGATAGAATGACAGCCTGCTGATTAAAGGGTTTGATTCCAGTCAAGGGCACATGCCAGGTTGCGAGCTCTATCCCCAGTAGGGGGCGGGCAGGAGGCAGCCAATCAATGATTGTCTTTCATCACTGATGTTTCCATCTCTCTCCCTCTCCCTTTCTCTCTGAAATCAATAATATATATGTATTTTAAAAAGCAGTTAGCTGAGACCATTTGTATCATCATCGATTATTTTTATGTAGATTTTGAAGGAATTGAAGTAATATTTTATTAATATAAGTTTCCTTTCTGTGAAAATGAGTGGAGTTTCACAGACTTAAGATATTTTGAAACTGTTTTATTATTGACTTGTCTCTACCCAAGTAAGTCAAGTTACAGAAAAAACAAAGACATCTCCAAATTTAAAACAGATTCAACCTTACAAATCATAGCACCTATTGAAGGGCTTATGTGTATTAAAACATGCATGGATGGTAAAGATTTGATGTTTTCAAATAAGATTTTTGTTGCCTAGACAAAAGGGAAGGCAAGGTGGTGATAGGAACTATGACTTAGCAGCTAGGGACTGAGGTGGGCACTGTTCAAAAACTTTACATCTGTTTGTACATCAGGGAAGCGCACTTAGTCCTGAACACCAGAGATTACTTCCTTCAGTTCAGAGATAAGGAAAGAAAGTCTCAGAGGTCGGTTCCAGGCCATTCAGTAGTCACGAGGAAAAATCAGGATTGGAACCCACATCTGCCTGGCAGAGTAAACCTCTGAGCCTTTTGTCCCAACTATTGCTTTTATCGGAAAACAATATAAATAAGTAAAGCTTCTAAAAGAGAATCTCTGAGAGACCTCTGAGAGATCCCCTACCTGCCCCATCTAGAAGTTTAGAGTTTTATAGTTTCCGTAGAAATAGTCCCCAAAGGGAAGGAAACTAAGAATTGCTGCTTCCCTGATGATAATGACCCCAAATACAATTTAAGTCAATGTATTAAGTGGCCCTCCTCTAATATGTGACTCTCCCTTCCTCACAGTGGATAAAATTAGACTCTATAAGCAATGTTATCCAATTACTTTCCAACTCCTATGCTAACTACTGGAGACAGATTAGATGGATAGATAGATAGATAGATAGATAGATAGATAGATAGATAGATATGATAGGTAGATGATAGATATAGATAGATGATAGATATAGATGAGAAATAGGTAGATATAGATAGGTGATGAATAGATGATAGGTAGACGGATGATAGATAGATAGATAGATAGATAGATAGATAGATAGATAGATAGGGAATTAGTAGGGGCTATCTCTAGAGAGACGTTTAAAAATATTTTGCTTGATGACAATTTCTAACTTTTATATAATGAGTGTTCATTGTGTAATAATAATAGGAAAAGTAAAAATGACAAATATTATAGGTGAGAAAGCAGTTTATCTAATCAAGCTGTCGGCATCATGAGGAAAAGTTAGAACAGCAAAACTAATGGGCGTCATTGTAAGATAGTAACTTCTTCACTGATCCGACCAAATATTTTAAAGGTATTGCTTTGACTTTCCATTCTAATTTTAATGAATTGTTTTTCTCTCATTTCAACAAGCATCTTGCATGCCAAGTGCCATGCTAGGCCCACGTGTTATAAGAGGAAACAAGCAGACGTGACTGTTGGGAGTTTTGTATGGTTCTGGGGTGGACATGCGTGTATGTGTGAACGTACTTACTAGTAGATAGATACATAATAGACCCATCCCCCACTAATGGAAATCAAAACACATAAAATAAATAAACGACATTTCATATGCCAACATTTTGTTAATGTGTCAGCACATGTTCTTTTGTAATGCTACTTTTTCCTCAAATGTAATTAATAAAAAAATGCAAGTAATAACCAAAAATCTTAACAAAGAACACTAAGCTGACTTGAAATACCACCTCCCAAGACAACTCCTATTAACTTTTTGGTGACATCCTGTTAGTTGTCTTTCTGTAGTTCTATTGATGACCAACTGTCTCTATTCACCTTGGACAGAGGGCTTTTCCTGGACCCAGACTAAAACAGGGACTATCCCCAGCAAACTGGGACGTCGGTTACCCTAGATGTGCATATAGATGTAGTGTATTGCCATTGATCTGCTGTCATAGTAGGAGTATTTCATTGTATAGATTTGCCATCACTCACCTACACAGTCCATCACTGATGAAACTTAGATGGTTTCTATTATGAGCTGTCTGTGATGAACATCTTTGCACACTGACAATTATCTGATTGGGATAAATTTCCAGAAATGAAACTGCTGAGTATGTTCATTTTACAGTTTGTCCATACCACCAACAGTTTTATCCATATCCTTTATTAATTCACACTTTTGACCAGTTGAACATGAGAATGCTTCCCCTTGTCATTGTCAAATCTAAATACTGCCTATCTTAATAAATCTTTCCCAATTCAAACTCTTAATGCACACATTCATTTTGTGAACAAATTATTATTATATTTCTATCAACACAATCAAATGCTTTATTATGAAAATTAAATTTTATAATCAATTTTAAACAGCTTTATAGAGATACTAGGGGCCCGGTGCATGAAATTCGTGCACGGGGGGGCAGGGGGGGGAAGGAGGTCCCTCAACCCAGCCTGCCCCCTCTCACAGTCTGGAACCCCTCAGTGGATGTCCTATGATGGCCCCAATATGCCAGGCGCCTTTTGTGTGTGTGTGTGTCGCCACTGGGGACCTGCCCCCAGCCGCATCTGAGGCTCAGAGCAGTCCTCCTGTGTGTGTCTACCTGCTGGGGGCTTGCCCCCAGGCTTGGAGCAGGCACCCCCTCTATGTTGATATCTCAAACTCTTGCCCTCCCCTGCATGTTGTTCTCTTTTTTTGAGCTGTGGCCAGGGCTGGGTGCTGCCTGCCTCCCAAGCTTGCCTATTGCCCATCTTCCTCCAGCCACCAGAAAGCAGGGAAAACCTCACCTCATGGTCAGGCCAGCCTTTTCCTGCTCCCTGCTCCCCGGAAGGGATCTGGGGAGCTGCCAAGCAGGCCGCCGACTCTTTCCCACTCACCAGTCCCCTGCTGCCTTCCTTTCCCACTCCCTGGTGCCACCAAGGAGTCTGGGGAGCTGCCAAGCAGGACTCTGGCCACTTCAGCCTTGCTTTCCTGCTCCCCGGTGCCCCACAAAGGGCCTGGGCAGCCGCTAAGCAGGCCAAGTTGCCCCTGCTACCTCTTTCCCATTCACCGGTACCCTGCAGCCTTGCTTTCCCGCTCCCTGGTACCCCACAAAGGGCCTGGGAAGCCGCCAAGCAAGCCCCCAACCTCCACTGCCTCTTTCCCGCTCCCTGGTGCCCTGCAAAGGGCCTGGGCAGCTGCCAAGCAGGCCGAGACCCCCTGCCACCTCTTTCCTGCTCCCTGATGCCCCTCAAAGGGCCTGGGAAGCTGGCAAGCAGGACCCCGGCCCCCACCGCCTCTTTCCCGCTCCCTCGTGCCCCGCAAAGGACCTGGGCAGCCGCCAAGCAGGCCACCAACCCTGCCACCTCTTCCCCACTCATGGGTCCTGGGCCCTGCACTGTTCTGCCCTGCAGCTGCTCTGTGCACTCAGGAGGTCCCTCAGCCCAGCCTGTGCCCTCTCACAGTCTGGGATCCCTCTGTGGATGTCCACCTGCTGGGGTGCCTGACCAGCCTGGGTGATGGGCTGATGGCTGTCTCCAGGCTGGCCAAGCCCTCCAGGAACATCCCTCACCCCATTGGGTTGTGGCCAGCGTGGGTGATGGGCTGATTGGCACTTTCAGGCTTTAAGGCTGCCCACAGCTCCCATTGACCCAATGTCCCAGAAAGGCTGGTTGGACGCAGGTGTCTGGGGTTTGTTTATCTTCTATAATTGATACTGTTCCTTTAAGCCGGCCTTCTAACGAAGCCTCCTCTCTGCTTCACCTCTCAGTGTCTATAATGAGACAATGTTACTCTTAGGCCTGCTGTTTCCTTCAGCTCCCAAGGATTCTATGATTGTTATTTTGTTTCAACGTGTGCTTTGCTAGAGCCAGTTTAAGTGGAGCGGGTGCAGTTTCACTTTCACTCCTGCTGCAATGGAAGCTGCCATTTACTCAGGTCCGTGAGTGGCGGCCTCCATGTTGGCTGGGCTAATTTGCATACAGCCACTCTGATTGGCTGGTGGGCGTGGCTTACCCCATCTCGGAGAAATGGTTAATTTCAATATTACGCTTTTATTAGCTAAGATATCATAACATTCATCTGTTTTAAGAGTACAAGTCAATGAATTTTAGTATATTAATGGAGTTGTCAGCTGTCACCATCTAATTTTAGAACATTTCTACCCTAAAAAGAAACCCCGTGCCCATTAATAGCCACCCCACATCCTCACCTCCAGCCCTATGTAACCACCAAACTTCCTATCTCACACTACCTCCCCCTGAGCTAAAATTGCTGACTGTAGTGTAGGATTACCAACCACCCCGATTTTCCCAGGACCTAGGGATCCCTAGGAGTCGAGGATGTCCCAGAAACCCAGGACAAGTTAGTCACTCAACCACAGTATTTTTCATAAACCAAACTTTTCCAGTCTTCCTTCCCTCTTCATTTGACCTCTGCCTCCTGGGGTAGTCAGGGTGAAAGCATCTTACAAAAGAGAACAGAAACCAGGGTCTGTAAAGCATTCTGATTTCAAGAGCACACAGCAATGAATCATTCTGCAAGAAACTCCTCCTGCCTGACTGGTGTGGCTCAGTGGTTGGCCATCGACCCACTCACCAAGAGGTCTCTAGATCGATTCCTAGACAGGACACATGCCTGGTTTAGGAGCTCAGTCTCCAGTGGGGGATGTGCAGGAGGCAGCCAATCGATGTTTCTGTCTCTCTCCTTCTCCCATCCTCTCTCTCCAAAATCAATTTTAAAAAAAATTAAACAAGCTCCTTCTGACTCTGAAACAACTGGCCATCCCAGTTCATTCAGTGGGACACAGTGGCACTGCTCACTTGATATCCCTCCTGTGCAATCTGTCCCATCCAGCCATAATGTCAAGAGAAGGTCGGTACCACAACTGCACAAAGATAGGTGAAGAGGTGAGATGGGTGCCACAGTACCATGGGAGAAGTAACTTCCCAGCATCCCCTCCTATCACCCTGACCACCCCTCAAGAATTGGGCACATCAATCCCATTTTACAAATGAGGAAACTCAGTCCCAGAGAAAGTAAGTTATTTGCCCAGGGCACACAGCTGGGTCAGAAGCAGAATTTGAACCCAAGTCCCAGGCCAAGACCAAAACCAAAACCAGAATTCGTACAGTGACCTGTATGGCCTCCAGGGGAAAAGGGGGGATTAAAAGTCGCGTTCAGAATGTAGACAAAATACACTCTCTTAATTCCCACCCTTTCCCCAAGAAACACAGAAACATAAAACCACTGTGATTCCTTTCCCAGGTCTTCTTTCCAATGAAAGCATATTCAGCTGAAAGAGGAAAGAGGAGGTGGGGGTGCTGAGGGATGTGCAAGTCACAGAGAAGCCAATGTAATTCAGAGTGAAACTGATTTAAGCCTGGACTAAATACTTTTGCGCTTGCATACTTCACACTTACAGCATATCTTTAGTCTTATTTGGAGTTTTGATTAAATCTATACTTCAGTACTTTACATAGTATATAAAATATAGTTTTATGTAAATATTGCTCATGGAGATCTGTAAAAGTGTCTCTTATAATTGATATGACATTTCAAAATACAGAGTCAGTGTTTCATAATCAGGTACATTCCCTGGGCTTAAGAGCAGAAGGCACCTCATGTATACATTTACTAGTTTTAATTATCTCATTATCGAGAGTTGTGAGTATCTTGACTTACCAGGACAGGAGATCTGGGGATTAATAAATTTGGAGTTATTGAATAATTTCTGTTCATCTTTGCCTAAAACTTTTCTCCCTCTTAGAATAATGGGAAGAGAGAGAGAATCTCAGCCTGTTCTCTTACCACCAACAGATACTGATTCTTCTAAACATCCATCTACACAAAACCTCACTTGGACATAAACTTGAAAAACTCGGCCAATGCCAGGGCTTGCATATCTGAACCCATGCAGCCGGAAATCTAAACTAATAAAAGCGGAATAGTAAAATTAACTGTTTCTCCGGGACGCCCACCAGCCAATCAGAGCAACTGTATGCAAATTAGCCCAGCCAATATGGAGGCTGCCACTCACGGACCTGAGTAAACGTTTAGGCAGCGTCCGTTGCGGCAGGAGCGAAAGCGAAACTGTTTTCGGCCCTTGACGGGCAGGCTCCGAAACATGTTTCAATAATGTAACAATCATAGAATCCTCGGGAGCTGAAGGAGACAGCAGGCTTGCCCTGACTTACTAAGAGTAACAAAGTCTCATTATAGACCTGCGTTGGGAGGTGAAGCACAGGAGGTTTCCTTACCTCAGCCCACCTCGCCTTAAAGGAACAGTGCATCAATTATAGGAGATAAACAAACTCCAAGCCTTAAAGGAACAGTACATCAATTATAGGAGATAAACAAACCCCAGAAACCTGTGTCCAGCCAGCCTTGCTGGGACGTTGGGTCAATGGGAGCTGCGGGCAGCCTTAAAGCCTGAAAGCCCCTCACCCACACTGGCCACAACCCAATGGGGTGAGGGACGTTCCTGGGGGGGCTTTGGCCAGCCTGGACACAGCCATCAGCCCCTCACCCAGCCTGGTCAGGCACGCCAGCAGGTGGACATCCCCAGAGGGGTCCCAGACTGCGAGAGGGCACAAGCTGGGCTGAGGGACCTCCCGAATGCACAGAGCAGCTGCAGGGCAGAACAGCGCAGGACCCAGGACCGGTGCATGGGAAACAGGCGGCAGGGTTGGAGGGCACCGGGAAGCGGGTAAGAGGTGGCAGGGTTGGCAGCCTGCTTGGCGGCTTCCCAGGCCCCTTGGGGGGCACTGGGGAGTGGGAAAGCAAGTTTTTTGGGGCTGGGGCCTGCTTGGCAGCTTCCCAGGTCCCTTCTGGGGATCAGGGAGCAGGAAAAGGCTGGCCTGACCACGAGGCGGGGTTTTCCCTGCTTTCTGGTGGCTGGAGGAAGATGGGAAATAGGCAAGCTTGGGAGGCAGGCAGCACCCAGCCCTGGCCACAGCTCAAAAAAGAGAACAACTTGCAGGGGATGGCAGGAGTCTGAGAGATCAACATAGAGGGAATGCCTGTTCCTAGCCTCCACGGTGTGCCTGGGGGCAGGCCCCCAGCAAGTAGACACACACAGGAAGACTGCTCCGAGCCTCAGATGTGGCTGGGGGCAGGTCCCCAGTGGCGACACACACACACACACACACACACACACACACACACACACAAAAGGCGCCTGACTGGGGCCATCATAGGACATCCACTGAGGGGTTCCAGACTGTGAGAGGGGGCAGGCTGGGCTGAGGGACCCCCACCCTTCTCCCCGTGCATGAATTTCATGCACCGGGCCCCTAGTAAATACATAAAAGTCTGATGCGTCAGACTTCATGCTTCTAGACTTCACTGGTCACTACTCCCATGAAAAAGGCAGTGTGTGGAGAGTTGCTAGGACCCGTGCCATTGCTATCCGCATGTGGAAACTCCCGGGCGACGCTCCTAGCCATAAACAATTTGTATTTCCTGGCACTGTATGTTGTTGTCTTTTAAACTGTCTGTGAGGTGGGTAGGTAAACAGTAAATAATAAGTCTGTTCTTTTAAGTCATAGGAAGCATCGCAGTGGACAATCAGAAATGAGCCCATTGAGGAAGATTTGTCTCACCAGGGTTTGGGGTGGAAGATGAGAGTTGGGCAACTGTTGAAGCAGCTCAGCTGAAATGATGGGAGTTTGGAAGAGGCATTGGGGAATGGGTCTAGAGCAGTGGCCCTCAACCTTGGCACTGCTGACATTCTGAAGCAGACTTGTGTCCTTATCGTCGTTGTCCGGGCTTCCTGTACATTGTAGGGTAAGTTCAGCCCCTTCCTTTCCTGTCTTCCCTCCTCCCCCTCCAGGTGTGAAAACCAGAACTGTCTCTAGATGTTGCCAAATATCCTCTGGGTACTTGGGGGAGGGGGGGAGCAAAACTGCCTGGACTGAGGACTTCTGAACTAGAGAAAACCAAACAGAATACATAGGTATAGAAGATGCAACAACAAGACTAGTCATTTAACCCTGTTTTCAAAAATAACAAATATTATCTTTGTAATCAAGTTCGATTATTTAAAAAGTCCTAGAGTCATTATCCAAGAGGCAATCAAAAGCTTCCTTCCTCTCATCTGCCACAGTCCCTGATTCCCTTTCCCTTGCAATTAGCAAATGCTGCTGCTGTGGTTTCCACCAGTTTAGGGTGGCTTGGGTCAGAGGTCATGCTTCTTCAGAGCAGTAGGATGGGCCTCTTTAGGACCTGGAGTGGAGAGTCTCAGAAGGTGGTTCCCAGGAAAAAGAATTTCACAGGCTCAGATCAAGCATGATCTTCCCTTCGGGTCTTCTTTTGTTTTGTTTTTTTAAATGATAGCTTTATTGAGATGTGATTCACGTATCATACAACCCATCCTTCTAAAATCCAGCAGTTTTTGGTGGGCCCACAGGCTCTGCACCCATCACCAACACTGATTCCAGAGCATTTCGCCATCCCACAAAGAAACCTCATAGCCATTAGCACTCATTCCCTGGGGTTCTCTCCCTGCAGCCCCTGGCAACCAATTAATCTACTTTCTGTCTTTATAGATTTTCCAATTCTGAACATTTTATATACATGGAATTATATTTTATACAAATGGTCTTTTGTGTCTGGCTTCCTTCACTCAGCTTAACATTTTCAAGGCTAACCCATTTTCAAGGATGTTATAGCAGGTACCAGTGCTTCATTCCTCTTGTGACTGAGTAATGTTTCTCTCTATGGGTGTCTTTGTTTGCTTATCCATTCATCAGTTGGTGGACATTTGGATTGCTTTCACTTCCCTTTGCTTCTTATTGGTGTTTGTCCACTGAAGGTGATTGTGAAGGCTGAGCCCCTTCGTGGTATAAGCAAATTAAAACTCTATAGCCAGCCTTGACTGGTTTGGCTCAGTGGATAGAGCGTCGGCCTGCGGACTCAAGGGTCCCTTGATTCCAAACAAGGGCATATACCTTGGTTGCGGGCACATCCCCAGTGGGGAGTGTGCAGGAGGCAGCTGATCTATGTTTCTCTCTCATCGATGTTTCTAACTCTCTATCCCTCTCCCTTCCTCTCGGTAAAAAATCAATAAAATATTAAAAAATAAAAAAATAAAATTCTATAGCCAAAACCACGTCTGAAGTAAAACATTTACCAACTCTCTCCCGTGGTGCTGAAGGGTTTCAGATATTCTCTAGGAATGTTTCAAGAGGAACAATGAGAAAACAAGTAAATGCCTATCAAGAAAAAAAAATCGTCTGGGTTTCCAGAAATAATCTTCACCAATATTAGCAAACCAAGTAGAGTCCATCTCTACTCTAATCTTGAAGACAGTCAGGTCCAAAGAAGCTGTTCAGTATCAGGAATCCACTAAGCACCATTCAAATAATTTGTTTGATTTTATTTCAAGTCAACCTGGAGTGAAAAATATTTTTATGCAAAGCACAGTAATTTATGCAGCAAGTGCTCCGTAATGAGCAGGTTCAATAATTGATAATTATATGGAAAGTACTCAAATGCTAACTATGTACCTTTAAAATGTTGCCAAGTAGGTTCATAATTAAATTACAATCACAAGTAAAAATCGAGACAATGATTATTCCCTGAGAAATCTGCACATTTTTATTTTCAGGGCTGTGTGTAGCTTCTCTCACACTCTGATTCATTCCTTTTGTTGGTAGCTCCACGCTGATCCAAACTTGTTTTGCATGATGGATTTAAATTTGTAAATTCACTAAAATTATCTTGCAGATTACTAATTACTGTATACAATGGTTTCAATAAAATACCTGGGTTGCCATTAAGAAGCAGTTTGTGAACATGGAAATTTGAGATCATGAAAGATTTATAGTGAGGAAAAGGAGAACACTGGCTGGTCATCCAATGGAAATTGAACTATAGGGAGAACTTGAGAAACTTTTAAAACAAGATGTGAAACACGTATGGGGAGGGGTACACAAAGCTATGAATATGGCAAAGCTACAGAGCTTTCTAGAATTTTGGATTACTTAAAACTTGTCTGTCTGGAAGTGAAGGAAACTTATCCCAAAAGGCAAAGGAAAGAGAGAAAGATTTATTGATTCATAGACCCACAAACATTGAAGTAAATTACTGCAGGCCTGGCTGGGTCCTGAGTCTAAAATAATACGATCAGGTTTTACTTCTTACTCTCTCCAACCCCCAACCTTGCTTTTCTCTGTGGTCACTTTTTTTCTTCCGGCTAGGCACTCTGCCCATGGTGGGAAGTGCCTGCCAATGGCACTAGATCCACAGCCTCAAAACTGAGGGAGCCCAGGAGAAAATGAGCTTCAGCCAAAGTCCCAGGTCTTCTTTCTTTTTTTAAATATATTGTTGATTTTTTACAGAGAGGAAGGGAGAGGGATAGAGAGTTAAAAACATCAATGAGAGAGAAACATTGATCAGCTGCCTCCTGCACACCTCCCACTGGGGATGCACCCACAACCAAGGTACATGCCCTTGACCAGAATCGAATCTGGGACCCTTTAGTCCACAGGCCGACGCTCTATCCACTGAGCCAAACCGGTTAGGGCCAAAGTCCCAGGTCTTAATCTCATTGGTTCAAAGAAAGCAAATTGCCTTCCCTGAACCAATCTCTGTGCTAATCAAAGCAATACTGCATTCTGATTGTCCAAATCTGAGTCACATATCCTCCTCTGGAGCTCTTGGGTGGAGTCATGCACTGATCCATGCAGGAGGGGTGGCAGGCCGGGAGGTGCAGGGGTAGAGAGGGGGGAGGGGGTGTGAGATCCCTGAGGCAAAAGGCCAATAGCTCTCTGGATGAGCAACCAACTAATCAGACTTTGTCCCCATTCTCTACTCCTCTCTCCCTGCATTGTAATTAAATAAAAGTTTCCATCTCTGTTCAGCTAGTCTTACCCAGAATGAGTAAGGCTCTTCTGTTCTATATCAATTTTCCCCCACTATTTTTTGTTTGAGTTGTTAATTTGGTAGAGAGCCAGATCAGGTCATTTGTCCTCAGAATGTCCCACATTCTGTATTTGGTGCGTTGCTCCCTTGTGGTGACATTTAACCTGTTCCTCTCTCCCTTGTACTCCCTGAAGCTTGGCCATTCAATCTCTAGAGTCTTGATTATATTCAAGGTGTTCATTTGTTTGCTTTTTACCTCGCTCTATTGAAATGCCCTCCAATTCTCTGTTATGGCTAGTGCAGAGCCCTCCTACCGAGGGTCTGTAAGGTCTACATGGTCCAGCCCTGACTCCCTCCCTGTGCACCTTTCATTGGTTTTGCTCTCCTGATATCTCTGATGTTCTTGTTATTTCTTCTCTCTCATCAGCTCCTGAGCAGCACAGGTACATTGTTCCCTGCTGAGAGGTTCTTTCTTTCTCCTTTGGCCCAGATGACTCCTCAACTCCTTGGAAAAACCATTCTGACCTCCTCCTGAGCAGGTCAAATCTTCCCAATAAAGGCTCTCTTAGCATCATTCCATTCCCCTCCGTTGCCTTATCATGGTTGCAATTTTCCATCTACTTGTGTTAATTTTTTAACACTATATGTCTTCCCCAGGAGACTATAATGTTGAAAGTAAGAATTCATTAAAAATATATCCACACAAATATACACACCCGCCCTAGCTCTGTCTAATCGCCTTCCTTCCGGCTCAAAATATGGTTGTGTGTTTTTTATCTTTTATTGACATAAAACAGTTACAGGTTATTTTCACCAGGGTATGTCATGTACCCTATTGTACAATTAGAGTACAAAGTAGGTTTTTAAAAGCAGAATTCTTTTTTATTACTTTTATTAATTAATTTGAGAGAGAAACATTGATTTGTTATTCTACTTATTTATGCATTCATTAGTTGCTTCTTATATGTGCCCTGACCTGAGATTGAACCCACAACCTTAACGTATCAGGATGACACCCCAGCCAACTGAGCTATGCAACCAGAGCCAAAGTGATTTTAATGTGCTATTTTACAGAGAAATTCCAAGAGGTTAAATAATTTATCCAACCTAACCAAGTTAGACCCTCACCAAGCCATGATTGCCCTTCATCCTTTGAACAATACTGTGTGTTTCTAGCTTCATTTTAGTGACTATCCTGGCTTGCCTGGGACTGAGGTGGATCTCAGGACATGGTGATTTCAGTGCTAATAGTAGGAGAGACCTGGGAAAACCCAGACAAGTCCTTTTCCCTAGTCACTCCTTTATTTGAGCCCAAGATCCTATGGTCCCATCCTACAGTTCTCAATCCCTACAGCCTCCACCATGCCAGATCACGGTAGCTCACTGTCAGTCTGTACTTATAAAGTTCCCTTACCTCCCTTCTAAGGCTCTTTGGCTGGCCTAATCATTGAACTGACATAAAGACAGACTAACAGAAGAAAATCAAATTTAATTCCATATGCACGGAAGCCCCACAAAGACGTGAGAGACAGTCGCAACAGTCAGGTGATGGAGACTTACACGAGGTCCTGAGCTAAGTGAGGGCCTGGGGTCTCAGAGAGGAGAAAGACAGTTTGCAGAAAGATGAGAGCAGCAGGTGCTTGGTAAGCAAATGTGTTTACCCTGCATACAGGTAAGTCTTTCAGGTAAAAAAAAAAAAAAAAAAAGTTTTTGGTGATAGCTCTCCTCGCTATCTAAATCCTTTCTGGTGGTTTCAGGGGTAAACAGGCTCCTCCTGAAGGCTTGGCCTCCACTTCTTCGGCTCTAAATAATGAGCCCACCTGAGTGGCACCTGCTGGGCAGCCGCCCTGAACCCCCTCAATGGGTTCCCCAAAGCCTGAGCTCTTGACCACCACCCTCATTAGCCTAATTAGACACTGAATCGCTGGTTCCAGAAAAGAACTAAAACTGGGGATATTTTCCAATCTTTCACTTTGGATTTAAAAATATTTTGACATTTCTTTTCAACAGAAGGTTCATCCTCTTTCTTGTGACTCTAAACCCCCTTCCTCAGCACCAGTCTTGGAAGATAGCAAATAGTGCAAATATAGATTTGTCATGATAAGTTGTCAAGCGCAATTAGATGTAAGCATGGCATCCCGCCCTCAGCCGCTCCTCTGCATCTTGACGTGGTGTAAAGTGACTCTGGAGCAAATTTTCTTGAGACAATGAGCTAATCTGTTCATTTGTTTCTTGTTTTATCCTAATTACAATGCGCTGGCGCCAGGCCTTAGGCCGAAGAGCAAATAGCGGTATTAATAAGAGGATAATCCCTGCAGTTTGGAGACGACTGTACAGACAAGATGGGATGCCTGCTAAGTCTCTGCTAATGTTCAAACATACTTCATTAGATTTATCAGAACCGAAAATCAAGCTACAACTTACAAAATAGTTCTGTCCCAACAGCCATGCGCATCGAAATGTTCATTTACTTTGAAGGGCAATACTCAGTGAAATAGCTTTTAATCAGCTCTACGATGCTCTCAGCTCAGGGGTTCTGGCCAGGTGATGTCTTTATTTTATTTCCAGGAGGTCACAGAGCTTCCCACGTGAACTTGGAATCCTTTTGCTACTTGGGCCAGTCTAAAGATCAAATGCCAGAGGCTGTCCTCAACCAAGAACAATGAGCAAACTCAGTGCTTTTATATTCTTTTATAAAAGAAGACATTGGTCTGCTAAGGAATGTGTTCAGTCTTTTTAAAATCACTTGGGCACCTCAGGGGGGGAATTCTAAGAATTCCATAAGAATGAGTAGCTTACACAGTTAGAATGCATGACAAGGAACCTGAACCAACCAATGTTCACAGGAGCAGATATATTACACAGGCTTATCTTAAGAATAATTACAGTGAACCTAACATAATTAATTGATATTTGTTAGACATTTAAATTAAGAAAACAGAAAAATCAAAGCTGTAATCTAAGTCCTGAACTAAGTCATTTACCTGCATTTTCTCTCTCAGCCTTGAAATCCACAGAGGGCATCAGTCCTATTATTGCCCCATTTAGCAAACTAGACCAGGGTCAGAAAACCACTATCCATGGTCCAAATCTGGCCCATTGCCTGTTGTTTTAAATAAAGCTTTATTGAAATACGGCCTTGCTCATTCACTTATGTATTGTCTGGCTCAAAGCCTAAAATACTGACTAGCTGGCTCTTTAGAAAAAAGTTTGCCAGCCTCTAGACTACTCACATGAAGCTAGGAAGAGAAGTCACAAGTGTGTGATTATAAATTAGTTTCAGGTCTATACAGGGGATAAGAGGAGACATTATGAAAAATGAAGACTATTGTTTGCTCAATGTAGACATCTGTGTTTTTGAGGCCAGCAAGGGCATCCGCCAGAAGGGAGACTTGAGACTCACAGATGTTTCTGCTTCTGCTCTCCTCTCCTGGCTGCATCAGGGGAGCTCCATCCACCAAATTTGTCTGAACCTTCTGGCTCCTACCACTCTTCCTCATCAAACTCCAGGGCTGGTGGGCTGGGGATCTGCTTTCAGATTCATATTTCCTCACTTGGCTTCTCCAATTTGGTATATTTTCTTCTGTTGACTTTGTAGAGCAGCTCAGCAGGACCGGACTCCAGTTTCAATCCATGCACCAGGTTTCACCACCAGCCTAAAGACTCTCTCGCTCCCGACCCTGGCCTAACCTTGGCTTCTCCCTCCCGATATCGGAGCTGTTAGCTCAGAGGGTCACCACCACACCACAAGGGTCAACACTGAACATCAATTACGGGGATGCATTTTTAAGTGTATGTTTTAAAAAGAAGTTTACATTTCATGCATAATGCATGAGCTCATCCTGCTTGTAAAAGTTCAAACATTGTGTGTGAGGATAAGTCACTTTAACCACCATTCCTTGACCCATCCCGTAATAACACCCTACTGGTTGGCAAAAAACATTAAGGTTTGAAATGCAAAGTGTTGGTGTGATTGGGGCGTGCCCAGTCTTCTGGACTGCTGATGAGATAGGAGGGCATCTTGAGTGCCTTGTAAAGGTAAACTATACAGATTCTATATCCCAGCAAAAGCATCACTTGATATTTGCCCCAAAATAATACTCAAATGTGCTAGCAAAGAGGCACACACCCAGCTGTGCACTGTGCACTGTTTTTGACAGTAAAAGTGAACAACTTTTATAAGATTTTAAAATGTGGCGCGATTAATGGCATTTGCAAGATATAATTCTAGGTGCATAAGCCATATTGCAATACATGTTTACTTTCCAAGTCCTTCTTTATCTTCATTTTTTTACAAATTTATTCATATTCCATGGTAAAATACATTAAGTGAGGTAGGAGAGTGTTAGAGAATTTATTTTCTCTTTCCTTTGCCCAAAATAATGACGAGTGAATAGTAAATAAAACTCCAAGAGAGTAAGCTTTTAAGAAAAAATAATGGTGATATAAGTTATTTGAAGTTAAGGCGGTGACTCAGTGAAGATGAAACAGGGGTTGGATTTCCTGTGTATCATAAGTAATCCATAAATATTTAACAGGTCTGGACCTAATTTCACTTTTCTGATATCCACACTGAATCCTTGCTCCAACTGTGAGAACTCCACCCAAATATAATCTCCTGTGTTCACTTTAAAACTTACTTTTTACTGCTGGCTTAGCTACAAAAGGCAGGGCTAGCGTAGCATTCACATCCAAATGAAAGATAGAGAGACCACCAGGCTCTCTCCTTTTCAACAAGTTCACTGGTGAGCCTTTGGTTCCAGGTGTTCTGCTGTTTAATTTTTGTTCGCTGAAACATTCTAATGATGGGGACAGCTATGGAATAACTAGGGCACCTCTCCAGGAAGGCCTGAACTCCTGCAGAGCTCACAGAGACATGTCAGGCTGGCTTTTGGCAAGAAATCACTCTGTACTAGCTTGACAACCTCTCAGAGGCTGGGGAAGCCTCGTATACCAGGTGTACTGGTCAATAATGCGGGGTTTTTTTCAATAGATGGAGTTATACATATGTTGATTTATATGCAATTTGATATGTATACTATTTTATTGTTTTGACAACAAGCTTCAAAACTTCATATGTCAAATTTTCTGAAGGTGTTAACATAATAGATATTTTTATGCTTAAAAATGTTGAATTTTGTGCCCAAAAAAAAGAGCATTTGTGGGAAGTTTTAATTCATTAATTTATTTTGAAGAAAAGTGCTACTGAAAGTTACTGTATACTTTAGGAAGCTTATGGTGAACATGCTCCATCTCAAGATACTTGTGAATGCTGGTTTAAATGCTTTAAAAGTGATGATTTCGATGTGAAAGACAAAGAATATCTAGGTCAACCGAAAAAGTTTGAAGACCAACAGTTATAAGTATTATTGGATGAAGATGTGTGTCAAACTCAAATACAACTTGCAGAAAGATTAAATATTGCTCAGCAAACAATTTCCAATCATTTACAAGCAATGGGAACGATTTTCAAGGCAGGAAAATGGGTGCCACATCAACTGAATGAAAGACAAATAGAAAACTGAAAAGTCATCAGTAAAATGTTCCTTCAACGGCATGAAAGAAAGTCTTTTTTTGCATTGAATTGTGACTGGTGATGAAAAATGGATTTATTTTGAGAATCTCAAATGCACAAAATCAAGGGTTGATCCAGATCAACCATCAACATTGGCTGCAAGGCTAGATCGCTTCTGAAAGAAGATAATGCTCTGCGTTTGGTGGGATCAGGAAGGTGTGGTGTAGTATGAGCTTCTAAAACCAGGTGAAACCATTAATACTGATCACTACCAACAATAAATAATGAATTTGAACCATGCTTTGATTGTGAAACGACCAGAATATGTCAGAAGACACGGCAAAGTAATTTTGCTTCATGATAATGCACCATCACACACTTCAAAACTAATCAAAGACACATTAAAAGATATTGCCTGGGAAGTATTAATGCACCTGCCATATTCACCAGAACTTGCTCCTTCAGATGACCACTTGTTCCAATCAATGGCACACGCACTTTCTGAACAGCACTTCAAAATGTACGAAGAAGTGGAAAATTGGGTCTCTGAATGGTTTGCCTCAAAGTTCTATTGGGGTGGTATCCACAAATTACCCAAAATATGGGGGAAATGTGTAGGTAGCTATGGACATTACTTTGAATAAAGTACTTTTGATCTTTCTCTTGAGATTATCATGCTTTATTTTATTACAAAATCCGCATTATTCACCAGTACCCAGAACTGACTTCCCTGGTTGACCATGTCCTCATAGCGATCATGTCAATTTTATCCCATCTAGATGTTTGCACACCATGCCCCTTCTACATGCACTCAACAACCACATAACAGTCCAAAGAAAATGGTGAGGATAGGAAGAGTCTAACCTTGTGTAGGAACCTTGAAACTCAATGCCCCCACATGATTCATGCCAATCATCCTATTTGAGATGTCCGGCAACTTCACCGACATGAGGCTGTTGTCATCATTCACCCTTCTTCTTTCAGCCTTCTGCTTCAAACTCTCAGAACCTTCTCTTTGGGATTGCACACACCTCTCTGGTCCAAACATTTCCCAGGATCGGTTTTCTCTTGAAGTGCAAATGGCTGACCCCACAAATCATTTATTTACAGGAGCCCTGACTTCTTCACAATTCATCTTCAAACAAGAATAAGTCTTTCTTTTTAATCATTGATTTCTTAGGAAAGGATAAAATAATTGAGCTCAAATCATTCTGGGATAAGAACCCAATTTTTCCCTTCTTATTTTTCTATTAGTAGAATGAATTATAGTTATTTCAAAGTCAGAGAACACTGTCTGCAAAATTGACATGAGAAAAAGCTGTATCCTGAGCATCAGAAAAATTAGTTTTTTTATAGGAAACAACAAACAGAAAAGTCCCAATTTTGAAAGACTGACAGCCAAGAAATACTAAAAAATCTCTGTTTTCAAGAAGCATCACTTAGAATAGTTGGTTACTGGTTCCTATAACTAATAGGGTATAGCCTTTTAAGTTTCTGAACTTTTGCATGGCTTTTGTAAGCATCTATAATGATAAAAGCATAATATGGTAATTAGACTGGACGTCCTTCTGGATGAAACTGGGCTTAGAGGGAAGCCCAGGTCCCTGGTGCCTGCCAGCAGCCGGAGAGAAGCAAGCCCAGGTCCCAGGTGCCAGAGGGAAGCCGGGCCGGCAGCCAGGGAAGGAAGGCCTACTCTTGCATGAATTTTGTGTATCAGGCCTCTGGTTTTCTATAAACTAGAATCATATTATGTGTACAAATCTAAATTATAGCTAATCCAAGAACTTCACAACAGCCCCATACCATCTCTCACCCCATGCCTGCCAAGGTTGTCTCATGATTTCACACACACACACACACACACACACACACACACACACCTGTATTAAGCTTATGGAGACCTGGCACTTAATAAAAAGGAAAAACTCTTGAAAGCAAGAGAAGTATTTCAGAGTTCCCAATTATCTTCTCCTTACTTATAGAGGACTGCATGTAAAAACCTTGAACACTCTCCACAGGCTGCTCAACTAGTGGTGGTATTGTGTCCTTATAAAGTTGAAAATATAAGTCCAAAATGCACTTACTACACCTAACCTACCAACCATCACAGCTCAGCCTAGTCCACTTAAAATGTGCTCATTCCCTACAGTCGGGCAATTATCTTGAATTCTACCTCAAGAGTAATTGTCTTCCTTTTCTTCTCACCAGAAGCAGGAGACGCAAATGGGCATTGTATAGACAAGATAGGAATACAACAATGTAAAATACAATTTATATATATAAAAGCCTAAGCAACTGAATGATCAGAACTGGTCGACTGGTCTCTATGACGAGCACTGACCACCAGAGGGCAGATGTTCAATGCATATACTGCCCCGGTGGTCAGTGCACTCCCACAATGGGAGTGCTGCTCAGCTGACTAACCCATCCTGGCAGCCCACCAGCCAGGTGGCAACCAGTCATTCCCTCAGTAGTCCTGCAGGTCCACTCTCCAGAGAACGGGCCAGGCACTGTGGGACCAGCACCACAAGTCTCTTGGAAGTCAGTCACAGGCATTCAAGGGCGTCCTCACACCCCTCCCCCCACCTCTGCCCAGAGGGATGATGGCATCCCAGCTCCCCCCATCCCTCTTGGGATTCCACCCATGCATGAATTCATGCACTGGGCCTCTAGTATCTTAATAATGCTGGTGGTTGGAGCCCACCATAGAGTGTTGGTTGTTCACCATGGTGATTACTTGGCTACTCTCACTGCCCAGCATCACAAAACAGTGTGGTACCCCACATACAGTATCCCATGAAAGTACAAAATACAAAGTATGGTTTCTACTGAATACATTTTGCTTTCACACCTTGTAAAGTCAAAGAAATTATTAGTAGAACCACTGTAAGCCAGGGACCAGCTGAACTTTATAAACAATTCAGGGGATTTTCAAGGCTAATTCTGACTTGGGCCATTTTGCTTCCTGGCGTAAGGGCAACAGCACTCCCCTGTCCTGAGAACACTCTTTGAGACAACTGCCTACGACTGTAGAGTTGGTGATGGCAGGTGGTACCATGTCCCTAGCAGCTGTCTTAGTTCCTGGCACATAACAGGTGTTCAATAAGTACTTATTCAACAAGTGGATTTGCTAGGAATCAAAATGGACCCATTGGCTTCAATGCTAAGATACAAAAAAAGAACATGGATCAACCCCAATAGCCATTAGTCCAGCAACAGCTAAATCAACTGGGCTTGACCACAATATAGGATGCTGTGCAGCTATTTAAAGAAATGGGAGATAGATAATAGGTCTATATGATAATAGAGAAGAAATAACTCAATATGGATATGTTATTAATTCTGCAAGGTCTACTACTGAATAGAAAAAAATAAGTTTTAGAAACACATAAATCGCATGATACCATATATATATAAACACAACTTTTAATTCTATGTAATTTTTTTGGATATGCATAGACACATAAACAGATGATGTCCAAAAGTAAATTCAGAATTACCCCTAAGGAAGAGGAGAGTGGGTTAAAGAAGACTTTAGTCTCATATATAATGTTCTATTTGTATGAAGAATATATGTCTTTCTTAAACTATTCAAATCATTTATTGAAAAGCATTGAACGGATGCTGATCCCATAGGCCTGTCCTGCTTAGCTTCCTTACCAGCAGCTTTGCTACCAACAGCCAAAGGCAGAACTGTCCTTCTAGAAGCCTCTCCAAGTCTTCCTCCTGCTCACTCATTCTTCCCCAGACTCTGCTCTCATCAGGTGTCTCTCACTCTCATCCCACAGACTCACGCCAACTCCCACCCTTATCTCCTGGCCTAACCTGCACCCAATCCCAGATCCCAGCACCCAACCCTGCACAGGTCCTAGAAACTGCTCCCCAGAGGGCATGTGGTTCTAATAACAAGATAAACAATGGCAAGATCAAAATGTGAATATTGGTGATTTGCTAACATGTGAAAGCGCTGAGGAATTTTCTAGGTATTGTAATGCATTATCTGCATCTTTCCAACAGCCTTCTGAGGGTGTGTCTATTAGCCTTCCCACTTTATAGATGAAGCAACTGAGCACAGGGAGGTGAACAACATGCCCCAGGTGACAGAATTAGCAATAAGGAAGGAGGCTGTGAGATGCATGCAATCCATCTAAGGCTTCCTTCGTTCTTCACCATCAGCATTTCACAGCTTCCCAGCCCTAGAAGGAGCCTAGCTCTGGGAAGAAGCTCCAGGTGGTATGCAGGGTACAGGTCAGCTCCCCTAAGGTGTCATGTTGAGCGAACAGTGGAGACAGTTTGAAAGCTAGATGGAGAATCAAAAAGTTACACAAGATGTTTAGAAGTTGTTGACTCGCAAGATGGAACCACTAAAGGCCTACGAATTAAGTGCTGTTATAAGTCCTGTGCTTCAGGAAGACTAACCTGGTACATATAGATGCTCTTTATTGCAATAGCCCAAGCTCCATGTGATGAGGACTTAAACTTGCTGGTAGAAAGAATGTGTGGGTTTGAGATTGCTTAAAAGAACTCCTCTCCTCCCCAGTTTGTTGGTTTAAGCCTTATGTTGGAAGAGTCTGTGTTTCTCTTTCGATGGAACATTCTTCCTCCCCTCCCTCTTATGAAATTTGCTCCATCCTGAATCCCTTCCAATGTGTTCAAACTTGGTGATGCCTCACAATAGGCAGTGCTGCGGCCATATATCAGGATGCCTGAAAAATACTCCCCACGGCTCCAGAGTAGAAGTAAGTTGGTGATTCAGAGCAGGGAGCATTAAGGTTAATTACCTAATAATTTACTACAGTGAGCGCCTCTGTAGACGTTTTGATTTTCACTAATTGTGTTGTTGAACAAAGCAGACAGCGCCGTGTTCATATTCCAGCGGTGGAGATGTGTCAGGGGAACCTTCCCTGTGATGTATAACCCTTGCTTTATCCTTGAGCACCAGCCGCTTGATGGGGAAGCTGGAAGACCAATAGTCCATGGATCGCTTTAGTAAAGATTTCCTTTAATGTGGCTGTGAGCCAACCAGCCTCTGCTGCATCTCCAAGTGTGAATAGTCAGAGAGTCCAAGCAAGAGTGATGCTAATGTGGTTTGATGAGTAGTTGCTGGCAGGGATCGCCCTCTGTGCTGGGGGTGGGGGAAGCTGAGGAAGGAGGGTAGAATGGGGATGCTAGAGCAGGGCACCTAGAGAGACATGGTTAAGAATACAGCCAAATCCAGACTCAAGACCCAGCTTCTCCCATCTTAAGCTGGGTGACCTTTAAGCAGGTGAGTTAACTACTCTTCATCTCATCAAGGATTATCAGTTCTACTCCACAAAATTATTGTGAGCTGTCAATATGATATTTCATGTGCATGAAGTGTCCAGGATTTTTTGCCAGTCCAACACCCATTCCCATTTCCCTGCTTTTCTCTTATTCTCTCAGTCCAAGTGACTTGAATGGGGACTGTCTCTCTATCTCTGGCTTCAAGGATGGGCATTTGACCTGGGCTTGGCCAGTAAAAACAATTTATCTGCCGGCTACTGTTAATCAGTTTAAGAATGGGCGTATTTCCCAATTCAGACCAATCAGGCCAAATAGGGCCCAACTCAAGTTGTTTTATTTTACTCAGTTTAAATTACCGAAATAATAGGACATCAGTTCAAAACAGATGGCAGCCAGAAGAGGTAAACTTACCTAAAAAGGAAGCCAACCAGAAAATCACAGATGAAATTCCTGAAGGGAGGAATATTGGATCATTATGACACTGTTTTAGCTCCTGGATCCAACCATTCCTGAAGCTAGATGTACTAGAACAATATGTTTCATGAGCCAGTAAATTGCCATTTTTGCTCCTGAAAGTTTAAGTAAGGCTTTTGGAGCTTGCGACCTAAAGAGTTCTGGTACTTTAAGTAAAGCTTTAACTTACTTTGTGATACATGCAAGATGCTTAAAAACTACCTCTTATACGATTGAAAGCTCCAATCTCACCCTAATTCTCAACTCATGTTTATTTTCCAAATAACCAAAGGTCTGTAGAAGGGGATCCATTTCCTAGTTTATGATGTGGTTCAAAATAAAACAAATGTCCCTTACTTATGTCATCTCTTCCAACTAATAGAGGTTCAAAGCAGCACATATCCTGAAGGGGAGGGTAAGAGGAAACAAAGGCTCTTTGGGTCAGTCCCCTGGCGATCTGGAGGCCACCTGTCCTGGCGATGGTAGTTAGCCATTGCGGGTAGAGAACCGAATCCCCTGAGGACAGGACCTTTGCTAATTCGCACCATTGCAGTATGTGAAGCTGTGAATAATGGGGACGTCTTACTTTCCAAAGCTCATTTGTGTTGTTGGATCTGTGCAGTCACCACAGGTCACACACCCTCTGCCCAATGTATTATTTGGAGCTCTCCTTTCCAGAGGAGGAAGCCACGGCTGGAAGAGATTAAGTGACATGACATAGTCCCACACCAGCTCCTCAGAGAAGAGCAAGAATCAAACTTAGAACCTAGGAGGTATGGCTTCCAAATCCTTCCTTCTCCATAACTACAAGTCGCTGCCACAGGGCTGTGCCTGGAGGGGATATGACACAGTCGGTCACTTCTGGCCACCTGGCCTCAACCACTGCCCAACCGTTTGCTCACCGTGTTCCCTTGAGATGACTGCTTCCCTTTTTGGAATCTCTTGTCCCTCACCCCTCTCATGAGCATGATCTCAGGCCCCTCACTAGTGCCTGGAGGGTTTAAATGAGATGATGGATACACATGCATCTAACACTGAGCCCGGAACAAAGGAGGTTCTCACAAATGCTAATGTGTGAGAATGTGTGGGCACCAACCAAACTCTTCCAAGAAAAAAATATTGACTGGACAGTTCTCCTTGGAAGACTCTATGGAACACACATGAGACATGGCAGGGAGGTAGGTACCAGGCAGCCCGTTTGTATTAGCAAAAAATCAGAAACAACCTCAAGAGCTGCCCAGAGGGAGGAATGTCTCCTCAACCCAGAATTCCATCAGCAATTTAAAAAGTTGTCCAACTCAGTATGTCCTGACACAGCAAGACCTAGAAGACATACCTTCAAGCAGAAAAAAAAATTAACAATGTTATGTGTATAAGACTTAAACAATAGGTATTCCCAAAGAATACACTTCTCTTTCCAAAGAATACATGTGGAAATGTCCCTTAAAGGGGTTTCTATGGACACACACAAAAGCCAGGGTACAAGTACTGAATAAAGGGCAATGATTAAAAGGAAAAATACCTGTTGCTACTATGTTTTAATCTTTTACAATGAAAATTTGGTCATGAATTACTTATGCAATTAAAAATTGACAATAAGGAAACACTTGAGGCAAATGAAAGTAACCTCAGACTACATCAAGCTAAAAGTAACCTGCTTGATTCATACGGTACTAAAATAAACAGGAAAATAGGGAAAAGACACATTCAGCCACTTTCTAAGATACAGAACAAAAGGGTAAGAAGCAAGTTGATTGATTGGTCTTTTTTCTTAAATTCTTTTTCCACTTTTCGCTGGCTGTGTCCTATATATACAGGGTAATTATCTTTCCTCAAAATACCATCACTCTGTGGAATGATCTGTCACATGAAAAACAGGTTTGGCCCAACTGTTGCATATCATCAAGCCTCTTTTCTCTTAAAGAAAATATTACAATGACACTGATGAGTTCTGTTGTTTTTCATCTAATACCTTAACCCACTTTAAATCCATAGTCTGCATACAGTCTTTGAAGTGTGATAACGATGGTGAAATATTCCCATGAGATAGAACAATGCATTCAAAATATGATGGTGTGGGATCCACCTCATGTGGACAATTGTAGGTTCCCTCAGCTTACCCCAATTAGTATGCTTTAGCTGCCTCTGCCCCGGAAGGTCTGTCTTGTAATCCCCACTGCGTATCATGTGAGCCTCAGCCTTCATAAACCCTGGAGTCTGGCACACATGGACCAGTTTGCAGACATTTCAAGTGGCTTCACACCCACATGGGCAGCTTATTCTATCCCCTTGGCTGATTTGGTCCATTCTAGTGGCTTTAGACATCATCTTTTGGCTGCACAGATTTCTTTCTTTCATCCAGATATCCTTTTTCTTAACCCGAGGTTCATATAACCAACAGCCCCTTTGACCTCTTTACTTTGATGACTCACATGCATTTCAAATCTACCATTCCCAAATGAAACTGATTTTTCTCTTGTAAGTCTTCCTTGCAGTTTCCCCCACCTTAGTAATGACCTTAGCATCCAAAGATAGTGGTTCTGGAATCATCTCTGGCTCCACGTTGTCACCCACCCATGCCGCATATTCACAGGCTCTATTGGTTTGACTTCCAACATTTCTTCCTCAGCTTTTCTTCACTTGCATTATCACCAGCCTGATATGAGCCACCAACACCACTCACCTTGTCTGTGGCAGAACCTTCCTCACTAGCCCCCCATTTCATTATTGCTCCTCTATTTTTCACAGTCACTCCCCTGTTTAATCCCATCAATGGCTATCTACCACATTAGGTTTAACCCAGCTTCTCATCATAGTTGGCAGCACTAGGGGATGTGTAACTCCCACATCTCCTCAAACTTCCCTTCCCCATCATCAGCTTGCTTTAATCACATGGACCTTCTAGAATACTCTAGAAAGCAACCACTTTCCTACCACATTTCCTTTTCCTGGGATTTTTGCCTCCCTGGCTCATTTTGTCCTTTGTATCTTGGCTTCACTATCCCCTCCGCACAGCCTTCTTTGACTACCCACTTCATTCCTTCCTAACACCAATCTCAAACTTCAATTACATGATCCATGTGTTCATTTGCTCGTTAACTGCTCCTTGAGAGCAGAAATATTCTCTATTTTCTTTTGGCTGCAGACCCATTGCCAAGTTCAAGGCCTGACACACAGTTGAGATGAAAACAGTTACTTGCAGGATAAATGAATTGAAAACACATTGATGGAGTTCTGTGCTGTTGTTCAACACTTTGAGGGAGGAGTGGGACAGACATACTTTACAAAGGGTATGGAATTAAACTCCATAATCTTTGCCTTTACGTACAGTATGTTCTATTTGAAGGGACATAATCAACACATTGAAAAGGTAAAACTAATAGTATAAGCCAGCAGATAACTGAGCATTCAATTCAAGCTTTAAATTTATGTTCTTGATCATATTGAGTTGACCAGATACCTTCTGGAGGGGTAGGCCAAACAAATGGATTACTTATGAATAAAAAGGGGAAAGTTACAGAAATCGGAGAAGTGGGGAATGATGAGCTTTGGGATGTTCAGAAACAGTTTTATGGAGGAGGTTGAATTTATACCAACCTAAGACAGATGAGATCAGTTGAAACTACTCAAAACTACCTAGAGCTATGTCCTTATGATCCTGGAGTAATGTAAAAAATAAAGAACCTGTTGGCCTGCCAAACAGCAAGATGTTTTATTATCTCTCTAGTATCACTCACACCAAGGAGTTCTGAGAATTTCCCAGCTCAACCAGGAATTGGAATGAGACACTGTCACTGTGAACTTACAAGTTTCCAAACTCTCAAGTCCATGCTCCTCCCCTTGCCAACCCAGTCCCTGGCTTGCCTGTATTTTCTTGATGCTGAAGACAGGAGGGAAACCTTTTCCTGAGAAATAAGCTGCTGCCTCTGCCCTTTGTCCTCAGGGTTCTCCTGCCCTGTCTTGTCCTTGCCAGGACTAGTCATTTTGGGATTATTAGCATCTTTCCATAGTGGAGGCAAGTGGGGAATTTGCAAGACAGCTGGGCCCCTCAGAAATCTTACCAGCCAGAGGCAAACAGATGTTCCTCACCTTTCCCACCTTGTTTAGCAAGGGCTGTAACTGGTCCAAGCCCTTGGGCATGTTTGCTTAACAGATGTATCTTAATGCAAATTAACTTGGAAGGAATGGGGAGAAATAAACAAGTGAGGAATGCAAATGTTTAGCCACTCAGATTTTTCTGTCTCAAAAATACTCTGCAGGAACAAATGTATGAGGGAGCCAAGTTCAAATGCTTCCTATTTGTTCTGAGTTCACTGCCAATGTTCTTTTCATACTAGACTTTCGTGTGATTGATGAGGGTCTATATCAAGAAATTGATGAAGAGGGAGGGAGAAACCCTAAGTTTGGTGTGCTCAAAGGCAATAAGGAGTAAGGATGGCTCCAAAATTTCTGTCCAGGAAAACCAAGAGAGTGGCCACTTGGAAGGTTGTAGAAGAGATTGGTTTCAGCTGGGTCTGCATGGCAAGCACACCTTTGTGGTTGATGTCACTCACTCATTCAGGCCTGTGAAACTTCTGGAAGTTACAGAAGGGGCTAAATTTCACTCAAGCCATCTCTTGGCTCTAGCGATGATGAAGAGATGAGAGATAGGTGGGACCAAACTGAAGATGAACACTGGAGAAGTGTGACGAGAGAGCTAGAGGACCAGAACTGGTCAAAGCCTAGAAAATGATGGGAATCGTGGGAAGGAAAGGGATGATGGAAAACACCCATCAGGGTGGATTCAGTAAATGTAGAGACTGGATACATTTAGGAAGTGATGGAGATGAGCGAGTCGAAAATGCTCCAAGGTTGCAGGGATGGCAGGCTGAGTATATGTCTGAGACATCAGTAAGAGATACAGGTTTGAGGGACAAATAATGAATTTTTGCTGCAACTGCTAAGTTTAAGGTAATAGCAGTGTGTGCAGTTGAAAATGTCCAGTAGATTATTGAGAATCCAGGAGCCATGCCCAAATAGAGGGCCTGGGATTTGTTAAAAGCCCCTGAGCTGAAAGACTCACTTGAAACGTGGGGGCTCGGTTCCTGGTGATGCTGAATTACGCACGTTTGGGACATTTCTGTCCTTACATTAATGATTCTTACCATACCCAGCTGGGTGCCACTACATATCCATCAGATCATCTGGAACCCGTATACTGTTACTAAGTTCTTATTTCTTTGTAAATAAATTTAATCTACATAGGGCTTCTATCAGTGAAAGATAGCATCACTTCATATACATAAAATACACTGGTAAAATGGGAAAGACATTAAACTTAGTTGACTACCAGCTGTTGTGGTAGACATTTGTCATTTTCTGTGTACCCAGCCTCTGAAACTCCTCCCTTTATGGTTCTTGACTTCCGAACTAGGTGCTGAAGAAAAATACAGAGTTCTCTCCTCATCTCTGATGCATGACTGAGACTTACTAATCAGATGCCCTGGCTCAGGACTTTGGAATTTAAAACTAAGTCACCAAAGACAAAGGGACGGTCATGATGAATTCCCCCTGAGGGACCCGAGCAGGGCTATGTGATGTGCCAGCAAATTTTTCCCACAAGGCAGCCCATTTTCATCAAACTCTCTTACTTCAGGCCTCAGACTTTCTTTGCTTGCTGATATAGTGGGCTGAAAAGTGCCCCACACCAAAAAAAATTCAAGTCCATGCAAACCTCAGAGTGTGCCATTATTTGGGAATATGACCTTACAGAAGTAATTAGTTGAAGATCTTGAGATACAACCCGGATTTGAGCTGGGCTACAAGTCCAACAATGGGTGTCCACATAAGAAGACAGAAAGACACAGAGATACACAGAGGAGAAGATGGTGTGAAGAAGACAAGAAACAAAGACTGGAGGGATGCAGCCACAAGCCCAGGAAAGCCAGGCTGCTGGAAGGGGCAAGGGAGGATTCTCCCCAGAGGCTTTGGAGAATGTGACCTGCATCCTGAGCTGACTTGCAGCCTCCAGAGCTAGGAGAGAATACAATTCTGTTGTTTTAAGCCATCAAGTGTGAGAGCATTGGTTACAGCAGCCTTAAGAAGCTAGCACACTGGGTCTAGGGATGCCCCTTCTGATCAGATGGGTTTTCATATACCTGAGCTGTGCCTTACCTCAAAGCATCTAGTCCTCCTGTTAGAATTTTTTTCATTTCTTTATTTTAATATATTTTATTCTGATGAAGTGACAAAAGTAGATAAAAATACTTTTTTTAAGGAACAGTTAACTGCCTTAGAAAAATAGGTAAAGCTCCAAAAAGTTTAAAAATACAATATAAACTTTCATGTAAAGAGCATTTACAAATATTTTAGATGGTAACCAAGACTATCTTATGAGAGCTGTTTTTCTATGTAGACCGCATATGGAATGTTCTATAATAAACCTATAGCACACTGGCAATCCATTCAGATGTACTGAATACTTGTTTGGAATAGAATTTGATAACAAGAGAAAACCCAAGTGAATTCAATGCAGTTGCTTCAATAAAATCACTGATATCACATGTAGTGTCCCCCCAAAAAAGCTTTTACATTTGAAATATCAAAATGTAATGCGAAAACACAAGGAGACAAAGGAACCACTATTTTCGACAATAGAAAATCCATTAACTGAACAGATATAAGGAGGAAAGAACGTCCCAGTTGAAGGCGCTCTGTTTGGGGTCCCTCCCAGCCAGTGTCCTATTAGTAATTAACATTTTCTGGCCTTGCCCTCTCACCTTCTGAGAGCTGTCCACTTTATTTTTTCAAGTGACTCCTGTTGTTTATAACCAAGAACCAGGTTGATATGCCTGGCACAGCAGCTAAGGCCAAGATCCATCCATTGTTTGTTCAAATGAAAGTAACGAGAGTTAAAGAGCTCTTAAGGGTAAGATAGCACCAAACTGAGACTTTCTCTTTGGGGCAATTAGAAAGCTAGGAATAAGTTTAAAAGTAAGTGGTCTCTTGACCTCCCTCATGTGGCTCAGTTGGTTGGAGTCAGTTCCCCATCGGGACACATACCCAGGTTTCAAGTTCAACCCCCAGTCGGAGTGTGCACGGGAGATAACCAATTGATGTTTCTTTCTCACGTGGATATTTCTCTCTCTCTCTCTCTCCCTTCCTCTTTTTCTAAAATCAATGGAAACATATCCTTGGGCGAAGATTTAAAACAAGGTAAGTCATCTTCTGTGATTTGATGGCATATCTCCTTACTGCCTGAAGCCATGTAATGGAACAGGACTGACAGGTCCTGCCTCTTGGGAAATGGAGACACAGTACTGGCAATGCAAAATAAAAGGAAGTAGAAAGCCAAGCCCATGACCTTGTCTTCTGCATTCTTGCTTTCGCGTTCTACACCCAGCCCCCTCCTTCATCTTACTACACAGCTCTTCAATGGGTTGTGTTAATCACCTTTCTAGCTTCTGTAAACTTGACACTTTAACATCTGCTCTACTTGCAAATGTATGAACACACCATGTTCTGGAAACCCTACTCTATACCTGATCACCTGCCTTGGCCTGCAGCTTCCCTCATTACCACCCACCCACTGTGGTGCTTTTCAAATGCAAGCCAGCCCTCTCCCTCCTCAGGTTCTCACACTCCAGACCCCTATCACCCACCCTAATCACTCCAGACCAGGCCTCCTGACACAGCTGGAAGTATCCAGACTAGCCTAACCTGTCCATCCTGCCTGACCTATTCCTTCCCTCAAAAACCTCAGTAGAGGATCTGACCACAGTGCCCCCTTCTGTGCTGACCAGCCCCAGTCCCAGGACATGGCATGGCCCTCCTCTGGGAACCATGAGTAACAAACTACCTGTTCAATGGCAAGCACCTCCTGATTGGTTAGCCTTTACTACACCTCACATTTTTTCACTAGTACACTAGACTCTACTTCTTTTATTTTAATTTATTTTTAATTACAGTTTATATTCAATCCTGTTTTGTACCGGTTTCCGGGGTACAGCGTCGCAATCAGACAATCATATACCCTACAAAGTGCTCCCTCTGTTATCCCAAGCACCTGCCTGGTACCATACACAGTTATTGCAATATCAAGAGAGAACCTCTTGACTTGAAGAGAACCTTAGCTTTCCATTTTCATTGAGCTGTATCTTTCATACTCACCCAGAAATTAGGATTTGTTCCGGGCCCCTGACAACATGACTACCTCACGTCCAATCACAGGTCCCAGTGACTCACAGTAATTCAGACGGTTTAACACCAGGTCTGAAAAGAAAGGCTATCTTCCTGCAACGTTTTACAGGAGCATTCCTCAAAAGTGATTCATCCTCACTTGAAACTCTTTGGCATGTTTTCGGATCATTTATCAAGTGTGTTTACAACGAAGGTCTCTTCAAACTTCAGATGTGTGAAAACAGCCCTTCACAAGATAGAAATCATTCTAACCACCGAAGCAGGCAGACAGACTCCGGACAGACGGTCAGCTAGAGGTCAAAGCAGACAAAGTGAGTCAGGGCCCCAGGGATTCTGTTGTTCTTCGAAGAAGCACGTTGCCTACTTGCTCACTGCTGCCAGCAACATGGCAGTTCTCTCAACTTCCTGTGTGATCCTAATTGAAATGCAAAGTATAAAGCCTGTCGTGGAGCAACTCTTGCATGTCTTCATGTCTTGTGAGCAGGGCTGCTGGCTGCCTTATTGCAGGAGATTCTCTCAAGCATGTTGTGTAGCAAACAGCCTTGCAAGATAGAGATGGTGTGCCCTTACAGAACACTGGACAGGTTTGTTTATGGTTCAAAATATTAAAGCTACTGTCTCCCTTGGGGAAAAGGGCAGATTTTGCCCATTATAAGTGACTAGAGGCCCGATGCACAAAATTCATGCAAGAGTAGACCTTCCTTCCTCTAGCTGCCTGCACCAGCTGCCCTCTGGCACCCGGGACCCAGGCTCCCCTCCCAGCCCCAGCTTAGTCAGGAAGGACATCTTGTCTAATTAGCATATTACACTTTTATTATTATATATTAGGGTTTTTTAAATCTGGGGTTTCTCCTTGTAACAACTCACAACCCTACAGACACCAGCAGGCCCTGCGTGTGTGACCCTGCGGGAATTCAAGCTCAGAGAGTCCGACAGGTGCTGACGCTCTGGTTTCTGCCATGGCTATGCATAGTAAAACGTTACTGTGCCTCTGATCCAGGAATCCCGTGTCGTCCACAACATCTGTGAAACTGTGCAGGTCACTGGTTAGCTTGCAAAAGGGGGGAATTATCAGCTCCTTCACACTCCCTGACTCCTGCCAGAGCATTCATGTCCCTTTACCAGGTGACAGTTGACTTTCAGAAGCTTCTCCATTGGCACTTTAAAGCCTCCTCAAAGTTATCTACTCTATAAAAGCGAAATATTAAAATTAACCGTTTCTCCGAGACGGGTAAGCCATGCCCACCAGCCAATCAGAGCAGCTGTATGCAAATTAGCCCAGCCAACATGGCGGCCGCCACTCACGGACCTGAGTAAACAGCCCTTTCCATTGCGGCAGGAGCGAAAGTGAAGCTGCGCCTGCTCAGCTCAGCTCCGATTAAACTGCCTCTAGCAAAACACAGATTTGAAACATTTGAAACAATGTAACAATCATAGAATCCTCCGGAGCTGAAGGAAAG
>PVJC01014616.1:0-36330 GCA_004026665.1 Murina feae
GTCACATGTACTGTGTTCTTGCCCCAATAGCATTCCTGCCAGAACAGAGAGCAGAGAACATGCACGTTTGAAGGGAAGGCAGATAATGCTTGATAAACCTCCAACTGTGAGCCAAACGATGCAATCTCCCAAACCACCTCATCAATACAGTCTTGTCACCTCCACTTTATAAATAGGGTTAGGGTTCAGAGAACTCGTGGAAGACTCGTCAGAGCCCACAGCTAAATGCGGTGAAAACAGCATTTATTCCACCAAATACAACGGACCACTTGCCACGTGCCTGGCACTGCCCGGGGCTCAGCTTTCCCTCGATCCTGCCTGAGATGCTAGGATTACCCGGACAGCTCCTAAAACACACAGCACCAACGTCCACTCCTGGCCCTAAGTCCGAACCTCTGGAAGTGAAGCCCAAGCTTAAGAGTTTTTGAAGTTTACCAAGGATTCAAAAGTCCGTACAGGATTGAGAATCTTTGCTTGCTTTATTTAATTATGTATTTATTTATGTATTTATTTATTTATGTTATTTCAGAGAGGGAGAGAGAGATAGAATGTCAATGATGAGAGAGAATCACTGATCAGCTGCCTTCTGCACACCCCACACTGGGGATCAAGCCCACAACCCAGGCATGTGCCCTGACTGGGAATCAAACCATGACTTCCTGGTTCATAGGCTGATGCTCATCCATTGAGCCACACCAACCGGGCTCCTGGCATTTTTTCAATTACACCATCTGCAAGGTCACCATCCTCATGACACTGGCTCTGTGCAGAAGGGGAAGAGAAATGCATACAACATAACACACTTGGAGGACAGAGGGCAATGCCCAAAGAAATCTGAAATAGTGTTGCGCCTGTGTAATGGGCTGGACTTTTCAAAAGGAAAAGTATTTCTGGAATTGGCTAGTGTTCTGGGCTGAGCTGTGTGTCCCCCAAACTCATATGTTGAAACTCTAACCCCCAGTATTTCAGAATGTGTCTGCATTGGAAAGCGGGCCTTTAATGAGGTAATTAAGTTAGAACGAGATCATGAGTGTAGACTCTGATCTAATCTGACTGGTGTCCTTAGGAGAGGAAATTTGGACACAGAGAGACATCAGGGCTTCTCACATGTAAAAGACAGACCACATGAGGCTACAATGAGAAGCTGAGGTCTACAAAGAGAGTGACCTCAGGAGAAACCAGCCCTGCTGACACCTTGATCTTGCTCTTCCAGCCTCCAGAACTGAAAGAAAATGCATGTCTGCTGTTTATGCCCACCCACCACCCAAGTCTGCAGAATTTTTTATGGCAGGCTTAGTAAACAAGTGAATTCATAGAAAGCATAATTTCTGAAATGAAGGGGACATAAAACACTTAAAGACAGGGCAGGCTTTGGACTAGAGTCATTATTTGCAGACCTGGCTGTGTATCAGAATCCTCCATAGCATGCAAACTCACCTCCCCCCACCCCCCAGACCTTATGGTACTCTATTCGACTAGAGCAAGGCAACTTGGAGGACAGGATTGGAGCTGGGGGACAAGTAGAAGCGAGGGCAAGCATGCTGTGTATGAGGGGAGTGATGGTGGCAAGGAGAGCTACGCAGCTGGGACAGAAAGGATGATGGTTAATTTCATGTCAACGCGACCAGCCAGTGCCCAGGTAACTGGGCAAATGTTATTCTAGGTGTTTCTGTGAAAGTGTTTTTTTAAAGATGAGAATTAACATTTAAGTTAGTGGACTTTGAGAAAAGTTGATAATGTAGGTGGGCCTCATCCAGCTGGCTGAAGGCCTGAGTAGAACAAAAGCTGATCTCCCCTGAGAAAGGACTTTGAAACTGGGGATGGCCACTCTGCCCTGGGTCCCGAGCCTGCTGGCTAGCCTGCAGATTTGAACTTAAAAACTCCCACAACTGCATGAGCCCATTATTTAAGAAAAATAGAGATAGACAGATAGATGATAGATGATAGATGGATAGATGACAGATAGACAGATACATACATACATACATACATACATAGATGATATACAGATAATAGATAGATGGTATGGATAGATGATAGGTGATAGATAGATAGATGATAGGTGATAGATAGATAGATACATAGATACACACATCCACGCATCCTGTGGCTCTGTTTCTCTGGAAAACCTTGACCAACATGGAAAGAGCAGGTGGAAAGATGAGGATACATTGAAGGAAGGCCTGAATGGCAGGCTAAGGGGTTGGGTCTGTATCTGGGTGGGACCTAGAAGTTTCAGGGAGCCAGGGGAGCCTTCAGAGTTCAGGTTTCCCTGTGGAACTCCTCAAAACAGCCAACAGCAACGCAGAGCAAGGGTGAATCCTTTCTTTTTAAACTGACTCCAGAGAAAGAGCTACTCAGAGACAAGTAACTTGCTAGAGCAGGCTCAATCAAGAAGCTTGCCAAGCTGTGAACATTCTGTTTGGTTAAGAGGCCCAGAGATCAGCGAGCTGTCAGGGAGATCAAAGGGGAGAATCGGTGCCTAAGGGCTTATACTGCAAGGCTGTGGAGTTCAAATCCTTCAGGCAGGTACCACTCCCGCCCCTGGTCTGCTGCCATCTTTGGAGATGCCGAATCTGTGCTCTTTTGATGTAGTCACTGTGAAAACCAGCCCAGAGTTTTAAGAAGCAAAACAAATTGAAGGATTTCAAAGGAAGAACACTCAGAATTTTATAACTTACAATTTGGGGGAGAGCGGGGAAGGGGTAGAAATGCTGCATGAATTTGTTTTTAAAATGTTGTCAGAATGACCTGTGGTTGTCATATTCTGGTCGTGGCTGTGCAGTTCAGTCTTCTCAGCTGTGGGCCGGTCCAGGTGTTCCTCCTCTCCAGGACCCGCACTGGTCTATGCTGAGACGCACTTTATTTGCATATTCATCCATTCATATCCATTAAGTGAATATGTATGAGCACCTGCCCTAAGCTCTACACTGCAGCCCATGTTTGGAATACAGTGTTCAACAAGCCCAAAGACACTACCTTATTCTTATTATAGCCTCCTTTTTTTTTTTTTTGTTCTTTTTTTTTTTTTTTTTTTTTTTTTTTTTTTTTTTTTTTTTTTTTTTTTTTTTTTTTTTTTTTTTTTTTTTTTTTTTTTTTTTTTTTTTTTTTTTTTTTTTTTTTTTTTTTTTTTTTTTTTATTTTATTTTTTTTTATTTTAGTTTTTTCTTGTTCTTTGTTATAGCCTTTTGATAAAACTATGTTTTAAAATAAAAATAAAAAGGAGACATGTCCCAAGAGATACTGACTGACCTGACGCCTGAGGAGACTGCGTGGCTCAGCGACGCGTTAGGGTTTTCTTTGCATGTGCGTCATTTCTAGAGACTTTGTGGAGAGAGTTAACAAAATAATACCTGACAACGGAAACCTGCTTTTAAATTGAAACATTTATTCAGTGACTAATAAAACCTCCATGGGAAAGATTCTAGTGGCATAGGGTCATTCTCTACCTTTTAATAATTCTAAAAGTCTTTAATATATTTAAGAAGATTTACTATTTTATTTAGTATTTCTATAAGTATTTTTTTAGTACTTAAAATATCAAGTCTGCCTGGTGTGCTCAGTGGTTGAGCATCGTTTGTAAGGCGGGTACAGGAGGCAGTCAATCAATGTTTCTCTCTCGTCACTGATGATTCTATCTTTCTCTACCTTCCTCTTTGAAATCAATAAAAATATTTTAAAAATCAATTCAGTAAAAGCAATATCTTATACCACCGTTAAAATAAATAAGGAATTCTATTAAATTCCAGATTAGAATACATGTTGAAGTGTATTCTTAATAGAAGTTTTTAATAAGAGGAAAGGAGTAAAAGAAAAGTGACTCAGGAAAATATTCCACCTCCAGAGATAATGGAGACAGTCAGCTCGAGCGATAAAAGATTCTAGATGTTCTTTGTTTTTAAAAATTTTTTTAAATTGTTATTTACAGAAAAAGGAAGCGGAGAGGGAGAGAGAGAACTATCTATGTGAGAGTGAAACGTCAGTTAGCTGCCTCCTGCCTGCCCCCTACTGGGGATTGAGCCTACAACCCCGGCATGTGCCCTGACCGGGAATCCAACTGGCAACTGTTAAGTGCACAGCAGGAGACCCTACCAACTGAGCCACACGGGCCAGGGCTAATTTTTTAAGTAAATTTAGATTGTAGAACACTGTTACAATAAATTTTTGAATATTGTTTGTGAGCATATAAGAAATGAGGTGGTGCTCTCTAAAAAATCAAAGTATCTTAATAACAAATCATACTTTTAAAATATATTTTTTTAATTGATTTCAGAGAGGAAGGGCAAGGGAGAGAGAGACAGAAACATCAATGATGAGAACCATTGACCAGCTGCCTCCCGCACGCCCCCTACTGGGGATCAAGCCTGCAACCCCGGCATGTGCCCTTGACCCGAATCAAACCCGGGACCCTCAGTCCACAAGCTGATGAGGCTCTACCCAGTGAGCCACACCAGCTAGGGCACAAATCATACTTTTATAATGAGCAGAACAAAACCCAGTGCCCTGGTGCTCGTAAGCCAGTTCTAACATCTTTCACCGCATCTGAGCGGGGAGTGTCAGCCCCGCACGTGGGATGCCGCCATTCCCACCCACTCCCGGCACCCGCACGGCCAGTGCGTGATGGAAAGTTGGCAGGAACACGTTGTATCTGCTCCTGTATGTCCTGTGAACACTTCCTGCACGGATCGCAATGAAGATACGAAGGCACATGACTACAGGGCCACGCACCAGTCCCGGATGAGAGCTAATGTGTTCGAAAAGAAAGGTGAGAGTGACGCATCTCGACTGACGGACCCACTGAAAAGGGCAGCCTGTCGGCCGCCCGGGAGGAAACGCTGGCATGGCTGCCTCCTCGGGCGCTCGCTGAGCCCGGAGCCCAGAGCCTGCAACTGATGGACACCTTTCACTGTAGCGCAGGTCCTCGGCTCCGGAGGAAAGCGCTGTCCGCAGCACTAGTTATAACGGTGAACGATAACTAGGCTTGCTGTGATTATTTTCTTCAAGTGAATGAACGTGTCACCTTTTAGAACAGAAAATCCTATAGAAACAGCAACTTCGCGCTCCTGTGCAGATTCCAGGACCTCTGCCCGAGCCCCGACAAGTGGCTCTCAGGCCTTTGGTTGAGTTTTTCCTGGCTATCTTCCAGTGTTAGGACAATGCCCGGAATTTAGCACAACAAATATTTGCAGATTGAACGATTTTAGGGAAAGGAAGCTTTCTTTGGCACTGAATAGTGTTTCTAGAAGGTACCAGTGGCCAGGATGATTTTCCTTATACTGAGTCAAACTCCTTTTTCTACATCTCCCAGTTGTTAGATATAATTATGCATCCCTGATACAAACAAAATAAACCCAGCTGTCCTCCAAATACTGTAAGACAGCTAACATTTTTCTTTTAGGTAGGTGCTATTTTTTCCTGGAAGAAGGTAATAAATTCCAGAACCTTCTCTATATAACATGGTTTCCTAGCCCTTAACCATTCTTCTCCTCTTTCTCTGTATGTGCCTACATCTTCAGATTTGCTTAGAAGGTGGAGCCGTGAATGAACAGTCTGCAGAGGGAAGTCCCGCTGAACCGCACGCGGTGCTGTGAGATTGGACTCGCTGTGGGGAAGAGCGCCAGGAGCGTAGCAATGATTCCAGTGAGGTCTGAAACCAATTAAATTCTTGCACTGTTTTCTCAAACTACAAGGAGGTCCTCACTGACATCTGGGTTAAATGTGGTAATTTTTCCCCCCTAAAAATAATATTTTATTGCCCATTTTGTTTTCTACAGCAAGTCTTTTATCAGCCAAAGAAGAAAAATAAGACATGTCCCTTAACAAAAAGGGTTTCTTCTAAGCCTCATTTACATTTGGTTTGAAAATCTCACATAGGCTGAACCAGAGGAACACAGATTGCCCCCTGCACGCAGCCCTGAGGCCCCAAAGCGATGCCCTGGTCCCCGTGGCCTAGAGCCTCCATGGGCAGGAAGCCGTGGAGGCCCTGGGTCAGCTCGGAGCTCGCTGGGGACAGTCCGAGAGGCCAGTTAGGGGAGAGGCCACTGGATACAGCAGACCACGGTTGCCCAAGGCCTTTCTGGGCCGAATGGACAGGCCAATTGCATCAACGTGAATGGCCCGCGGAGAGCCGGTCTCTGGGCAGGCGCCTGCTCCTGCAGCCTGTGCTCCGCGCGGAGAAGCAAGGAGATGTCCAGCCAAGGAGGGAGAGGAGGAGAAAGGCCGCAAGGCCTGCGGAACACAGTGCTCCTCGCCCACGGGAGGGGTGGAATGCGGGTCAGAGGGGAGTCTGTCCTGGTATCCCCAGGAGCTGCAGCGATTCGAATGCAGGTTCTGCGCATTCCCGCTCAGGGGCTCAAATGCTGAGCTTTAGCAGCTCTGGGAGGGGAGCTGTGAAGTGGGGCAGCCTCTTCCTTATTTTTCTGCACCACAGTGAGGCGGGTTGGCCACCCACACTCCCCTCCGGGCTGTCCTGCCCCACACCTGTGCATATGAAGATGACCACGGCTTACCAGGACTTGTCACCCTCAGGACTCACATGGCCAAGGTACTCTGTCTCTGCCCATTTCAGAGGTTGGAGGCTGGGTGAGCTCTTTTGGGGAGTGTGGGGGGGGGGAGAAGGAGGACCTCTGGTGGCTGGAGAGAAGCCATCGTCTGGGAGCTTCTCTCAGGTCGGCACAATTCCGCTCTGGCCCCAAACTTGCACTTTACAGACTGGCTTAAACAGGCCCCTTCTCCTCAGACAGCAGGTTAGCAATGCCTTGCTCCCTGGTCATTTTTCTCGGCAGTCCTATCCGACCCAACCTCCCATTCCACAATGTCCTCGCCACACTCCACAGGAACTCCAGTGACGGCAAGCTCGTCATCCTGTGACATCCCAGGATGCTCTTAAACCCCTCGCGAGTGGTGTCCTGGCTGTGCTCCTGGCCCACAGGCCGAACACGGGGTCAGCTGAGAAGCCTCGTGCTCCATGCATGCCTCTCGTCCATCTTGTCAGCGTGAGCCCCACTCAGTGTGATCACGACTGCTTACTCGTTACTAACCCACCCACACATGTCACAGACATTTGACTCAGACTATCTGGCTCAAGCATGCAAGCAAATGTGCAAAAAAAGGAAAGTTGGCCAACTTTAATTTCCAAAACAACCAAAGAACGACATTTCCAGTGATTATCAGAGCCCCGAGGTTCGAGTGCCCAGAGCTTAAAATGTGCAGACATACTCCCTGTTGGGAACAGAGTTAGTTCTTTTGAAGATAATGAAATAAAAATGGTTTCCTTTAATAGTTCTTTGGAAAGACTACATGAATTACATTTCGATGGTTTATCCTGGCTACCATTGATTTGATCTGAGCCTTCTTTTAAAACATCTACAAAGCCAGACCGAGCAGGCCATGGCCCCAGGGCCTCCCCATGAGCAGGGCCTGGTGAGGCGGGGTGGGCTGGCTGGGGACCAGCTGGTTCATGCGAAGGGACAGGCTCCCTCCAGTGGGGACAGACAGGAATGCATCCGACTCCTTCCCTTGCGGATGACAGGGCTTCCATTTCTGAGCACCAGCTCTTGGTTTTTGGCTTAGATTCTCACTCGCAAAGCTGCACTTAGTGACGTCCAGTTTACCAAGGCTCCATCCGGAACCTAGGAATCTTTTTGGCAGTTTACGTGTGTCTCCTCTGTGATCTCTTTTTCCCCATCATAATTCTCTTCATTGTTAATTCCATTGAGCAACAAGTGTTTATCAATGCCTGCCTCGCGTCGGGCATGGCTCCAGGCACCGGGGACACAGCACAGCGTGAACAAAGTGATTCCAAACCTTGTCACAAGGAGCTTAAAGCACCATCAGACACGTGGACTGCGTGCCAGTGATCGTGGTTATCATTTAACCGGATCCTCTCACCACCCTACCAGCAATCCGAGAAGCGGAGAAACTGGCCGGATCCCACAGGTGGCCCAGGGTACACCACCCGCAGACCAGGGTAGCCGGACCCCACAGCTCCGGAGCCGGCAGCCCTGCGTGGCGTTTTTTCACTTGCCCGTCTTTCACGCGTGCACCATGAGATGGCGCTGTGCCTGCTTGTCCCTGCTGTTCCCGTACCCAGCACAGGAGGCCGGGCCTGGGGACGCTCCAAGTAACTCGCCCAAAAGCTCATGAGCAGGAGTCAGTGAGATCACTGAAGGCAGGACTCACGGCCTCCAGTCCCTCCTCGCTCATGTGTTCTGCTCTCCATGAGTTTCCAAAAACAGCAAGTGGCCCTGCCTGGCGGTGCAGGCGTGTTCTCCTAGCGACAAGTCCCCTCCACTTTCTTACGGAGCGAGGGAAAGAATCAGAGTCTAAAACGACAAGATCTGAATCTTAGGGGGTTCTCGATCTTTAACAGACTCCTGCTTGCCACGTTTGCTGATACAGTTGGAGGAGGAGGAGGAGGAGGAGGAGGAGAAGGAGGAGGAGGAGGGGGAGGAGGAAGAGAAGGAGGAGGAGGAGGAGGAAAGCCACCTCCCTGGCCCGTTATGAATGGAGGAGAGCGTCACGTGTGGAGAGTGTCATGCGTGGAGGAGAGCAGTGGGCTCGGCGAGCGGCCCCTTTGGCTGCTGGTGGAACCTCATGCCTGTGGAAAGGGCCATCCCTGCAGTGTTGTCTGGTGAATTACTTTACAGCAGTTGCTCCCTCAGTGTCGCATGCCCTGTGCCACCAGCCACTCAGCCCAGGCTCAGTCATGCCCAGGAGCCCGTGTGTGTGAGTGGCGTGAGCAGCATGAGCGGCGTGAGTGCCTCGGCCAGAGTCGGGCAGCAGATGGGTAAACATTGGAGGAGCAATCTGGCCATGTGAAGTGCTTCTGGCTGGAGCACTGTTTGCTCAGTGGGTGCGCAGCCAGGGGTCACTGGGTAACGGGCGGAGCAGCACCCAGGGCTGGGCGAGCAGGAGGCACCAGCGGGCCCAGGAACAGCCACAGGCGCTGCGTCTGCTGCTTGCTAGAGGCGGTAAAACACACCACACTGCGAGGAGAGGTGTCCTCCCTCCCGGGGTGCCTGCCTCTGCAGAGGTGAGCTTCCAGGGGACCCCACACCGCTCGCCTCACCCCCAGATTATTTCTCCCACAGTCGGGTGAGCTTAGGGTTCATTACCTCCACCTTACTCTGAGGTCAAGAGGCCGGTTCTGGTTCCTGGTGGAGTAAAATTGCTCTTAGTCACTATTTTCCGCTTATTTCCTATCTGCCGAGCTCCCCGGTCAACCCTCCTGGGTGGCCGACCACACTGGGAGGCCTTCCTGGGAGGAGCTTTACCTGCTCCTCCCGATCTGCTCCGCTCTCCCTAACTCGGCCCAAGTCCTCTCTGGGCTTGGACCCGTCCTCCGTCCTCCGGGGGCGCTGCTCACAGCCACACGGCCGGTGACCATGATTAGGAAGAAGCTGCAGCCTCGGACTCTAACTCGAACGCTGAGCACACTGCTGTGGCAAGTCCTCATGTAACCTGGACTCAGTTCTCTAAAAGTGAGTTGGGCTCAACTTTTTCCAGTTCAGCTGAGCTGTGTTAACTGCAGTCCCATGAAGCGCTGGCCCTGTTAGCTCTAAGCACACAGCGTCTGCTGTCTGCGCCCCAGGACCAGCCAGGCCTCGCGGGGAAGCTCCTAGTGAGGGCCCAGCAGGTGTGGCGCATGCCCAGCTCACACCCGTCAGAGCCAATGCCAGGCTGCGTCATCGATGGCTCACACCTGGGGCTCCCGGAGCTTCCTCTCGGGAGTGACCAGTGACCTGAGGGAAGTCTGGGTGCTGGGCAGGCACACGGATACAGCGCCAGGCTCAGCCCTTCTCAGGCATGTCGGCTATGGGCAGACGGACAGTCAGCGAGGGCATCTTCCCTCCTTGAAACTCACCCAGACAACCTATGGACCTCTCACTCCCATAATCCTGGGCATCGCTCCCCAAAGCGCCCACAAATTAATGCCTTCATGGGGACAGCTAGCAAGGAACAGGAGCAAGGCAGGGATGGAGGTGGAAAGGTTTGGGTGGGCAGGGCAGGGCCCTCAGACGTCCACATCACCACTTCCCAGGCCAGTCCTCAGCTGGTGCCCAAGCATGAGTCTGATGAAGGGCTGTGGCAAGTAGCTGCTTTCAGACAGAAAAATTTAAAAATCGTTCACTGATCAACACAAGTGCAGGCATGACCGTATTCATATACTTTCATTATTTTCCTCACGTCTCACCACTGCACCTCCATTATCACCCCACCCCTCACCCCTCGCCTTACAACCAGCCCCTAGGGAAGGTGAGCAGGACGTGGGGAATGGCTCTGTGAAAGGCTGGTTACTCCACTGGAGGAAAGGCATTCTCAAGTATTACCGGCCTACACTTCCTTCACGCTTGTGGTTAACGAGCCCTGAAAGCTGAAGCTGCCCGATGCTGAGGTCCAGGCCACAGGACATCAGTGCCTATGGCTTTGACGAAGGGAAGTAAGGTGACCCACAATGCAGCGTATTTCACTTCATGAGGAAACTACCCTGGTTCTGGTGCTGTATCATTAAACTCCATACTGGCCAATGAGGTTATTTGAAGGAAGCATAGAATGTTTTCAGTGATGAAAATGCTAATGTAGAAGATGATCCCTATGTGTAGTTTGCCATCTAGTGGTCATTTGTGGAAATAAAAAGGTCCCTACAATCTTTTCAAATGGGGCTCTCACCCATCAGCAAAGGGATGATGACTCACAACCACATTTCAGGGTTAAGGCAGCTAATCTAACCGTCACGAAGCCCTCCGAGCCTGTGGAGGTGATGAGGGTGAGTCGCTGCGGAGGCCATTCCTGAGAAAGCAGGAGAGTGTAGCAACCAGTACTCACTCCTGGCCACCAGAGTCCCAGGCCTCTTACCAAGGAGAGCTGGCCAGGCCACACTGCAGACCAAGTAAACCCGGTTCCTCAGGTGGGACCCAGCAATGCCTGTTCAAAAGCCCCAGGTGGCTCCCCTGGCAGCCAGGTGAGGACCGCTGGGCAGGGGTAGACTGTGGGCTCCAGCTGTCTCGCTCTTCACAGGAGTTCCCCCACTCCTTACCTTGAACAGGGAACGCGGGCTAATTAAATGCCATCCACGTGCCTTGTAAAATGAGGACAACAGCTCTCCTATTGTGGGGATTACATAGGATCATGGTGTCAAGTGCTACACGGTGCCTGCTATAACGCTCAACAAATGCTAAAGATTAAGGCTATTTCTTGTTTTTAAAATGTATTATGAGTTATTAAAAGAAATAAACAAAAAGGTAGTTTAAACGATAAACCTTAATAAAAATTTCAATTATACGTTTTATTTTTAATGTTATTCATGATTGTCTTAATTAAAATATATTTATTTACAAGAATACAGTATGAGATGTTTACTGCACATGGACAGCAGCACAAATGCACAATAACACTCAAGTCCGGTACCACACAGGGTAATGTGAGACGCGCACAATAAAACAGCCCTGCCCTGAACACTTCCGTTCCCTCAAACACCAGGCTCGCACAAGCCTGTAACTACACTTAATAGTCTGTTCACATGCCAATAAACAATAAATAACTCTTTAAAAGCATCTATGAACTGAAGCAGTCTTCTTTTTGAGTTTCATAAACCAAAGACCTTAAGGAGTATTTAAAGGCTGAACAGAAACCGGCCGAAAGGAAGTGAAACAAGGAGTCTAAGAAGGATCAAGCAGCTCAACATCATCAACTCCATCTTCCTGCCCGTCCAGTCTCTGCTGCTCACCCGGGTAACTCTGCGCACAGGGAGCCACAGCACATGGAAGGCAAGTCCCGGTGATACATTCGCTGAGCAAACACCCACACCCGGGGGTGGAAATGGGAACGTGTGGAAGGAAATGCTAATAGGAATGGTAATGTGAAATGTGAAGGGTGGCTACATAATTCTTACTTCAAAACCAAAAGTGATAACACAGAATGGTGAGCTCTTCACTTACGTGTCTGCTATAACCAGGACCTGCTCCCTCCAGAAGCCTCGTGGTTGCAATGCTTTGCTTTGGACTGCCGACCGCCTGACAGTGCTGTGCCAGATGCTAGCTGCGCACCGGCATAAAGCAAGGCTCTCTGCAAAGACAGAGGCCTGGCCCAGGCAGTACTCATCACACTTCTTACAAACTCAATGAAATGTGGCTTTTCAACCTAGAATTATTTTCAATCTAAATTCTTTTCCAAAAGGTTGACCTTGTAATTAAGAATATTTAGGTACATCAGTGGCAAGTCAAAGTTTCCGAGGCTCATACAGACTCGGAAACTGAATGCTCACTACTTTGGTGGACGAGATACCACCTCATCAGCTGCCAAAAGGTACATTCTTACACATGGAATTAAAAAAAAATGAAACAACATTTCAATTATTCCTGCCTACCTCGTCCTAGTAAAACAAGGAACAAGTAGCAATTTTTAAATCTGAACATCAAGACAATTTAAGCCAATCAGATTACAGGACTGAAATGATGCCCTAAATTTTGTGACACCATCAGTGTCAGCAAATCCGGTCGAGCAGCCACTGTGGCCGAGTGTGAGGCGGCAAGGCGAGGCTCAGTCTTCGTCGTCTCTTTGAAAGGGCACTATCTGGATTTCTCTGGCTATTCTCTCCGCTAAGGTTTTACTGCCTGCAGCAATGATCCTCCGCGACATCAAATCAAACGGTCCCCCTGAAACCAATCAAACAAGGAAAACAGTTACGTCTCATACCAAAACCACTCCTATAGAACGCGTGTATGACAGGCACTTCGCCAATCGTAACATTTTAATACTTTAGTCATCTTTTCAAAAAGCTACTGTCACATGACCATACTGGTTAATTAAGCTTTGGCAATACACAAGTGAGATTCTAGGCATCTTATTTTAATACTAGTTTGGAGGGTCCTCAGTCATACCAGTCTGAACCTGTCACCTTTTTCTATTCTCCTTGAGTCACTGTTACCTGCCTCTGTAACGCCTGGGCATCCGTGGGCAGGAAATCCCCTCCCACTTCCTGACTTCTCCGTTGTCCTTCTCACAGACACTGGAGAATTTTAGCCCAGGTTTGCCCGACTTTTTAGAAACGTCATCAACAGTTTGAAGCTGTGAACTATTCCAGCCTGAGGCAGAAAGTGACAGAGGCGGAGGTCCGTCATCAGCTGCCACTCGCTCGCCTGGCACAACCCTCAGGCCTGAGGACTCGCCAGACTTTCCCCGGCCTCTCCAGAGCTCCTGCTCCTCACGTCTGAAGAGGCTTAGCCACGTAGTGTGAGCAACCCCACACTACCCTCCGCCTCTTATCCTCGCCTCTACCCGCAACGTCTATCTGGAATCCTCAGACGTTACATGGCTTGTTTTGTCTGTAAGAGCTCAAGTATCAACACAGCACACACTGGAAGACAGAAGTCCTACAGAGGGGGCAGAAAGATGCTTTCCCGCCGCATCCGCTACCTGTCACGTCCATCAGCACCCCGCCGGCCTCGGTGACAATGATGCCTGCTCCTGCCATGTCCCAACAGTGAATGCCCATTTCATAATACGCATCCGCGGCTCCGCTGGCCACGAGGCACATGTTGACAGCTGCTGTCCCGACTCCTCGGATCCTAGCAGACAGCATTGAGAAAGGAGATTGGAAAAGGAATTCTTTCAAATGAGGTCTTCCTTCGCGTCAGTTCGTTTTCAGTGTTGACTGAGACCATCTGACCCCGTCTAGAGGACACATACCTAATTTTAAATTAAATAAAAACCTAATTACCATGGTGCCCCATAAAAATGACCTCTCTCACAAAGTAATTTAATAAGATAAACATTACAGCCATGACATTTTCAGGGGGAAAGGCTGAGTACTAAATCCCACTACATGCACATGTGTGTGTATAACCATGTTTGTCAAAACCCAGTAGAAAGGACTGACACCTTTGGTTTCACAAAGATTTGGCTCTGCTCTCTGCGCAGCTGCTAATAAGTGTGTTGGGACTTTTTTGGCTGATAAAGTCTCTCCCAAAAAAACCAACAATAAAATGGAAGAAAACTGAAACTGACATCAATCCAATCTCAATGAAACATTTCAAAGAAGCGGTTGTAAACACAGATGTTCAATCAGAAAAACAAAACCTACACACAGAAAGGGGGGACAAAGCCCAGGAGGAAATAAAATGAGGTGCCTGAGCTCAGAGAAGTGGTGGGCAAATTAGACACATGACATCAAGGGAGACTGCGATTCAGGGAGCCCCTGACGAAGCGGCTGAGAGTGAAAACCCAATCAAGGCCCCAAGGAAAAGCAGGAAAAAACACGAGTAAAAGGGTCAGAGAGAAAGTGGCTGAAATGGAGGACACAGATCTCGCCCATTGGTGTCTGGAGAAGAAAATAAAAACAGACCCCAGCTAGCATTTAAAACTTCCACAACCACATTCAAACTCCAGTGGGTGTGCGCACACACACACACATGGGGTGGGGGGGGGATAATAAAAGGGTAAAATATTGATAGGTGAACTGGGCAAAGGATATACTGTTGTCTTTTTGCATTACTTCATTTCTGCAAATTTTGTTAAGTTTTAAATTACTTTCAAATAAAAGTTTTTCAAGTTACATTAGAAAATTAGAATTATGGTACTGATCCCACGTCCAGTATGAACAGTTCACGGCGAGGAAATTGCCGTAATGTCCATGGAGGCGGGTACAGTCTACCTACCCGTGGATGGGGAGGCAGAGCAGCTTCTCCATGTTGGCAAGGACGGTCCGCACGGTCTCCGGAGTTCGGGAGGAGCCCAGCTCTGTCACCAGGAGGGCCTTGGTGACATCTGAAAGGAAAGGACTTCAAAAATCACTCATTTAATAAGAATTCCAGTAAAAAAAAAGTAACACTTGTGATTCAGAGCAAAACAGGACATTCTTAGCCCTCTTCCTAGTTGTATCAAGTTTGTTTACTTCTAAGGCTTTAAATATTAAAATACGGATACATTTGCTATACCTCAGTGGCCATTTTATGACTCTAGCTTTTTAGACCATCCCCCCAAAATGCAGAATATAACCAACTTACCTGCTTACGAAATAGCTTTAGTGGGAAATGAGCAAACACCTTAAATATTTAATCACATGGTTTAACTAAACACTGTGTAGAGCAGAATAATTATAAAGAGTGCAAGAGTTGCTGGTAGGAAGCGACCATTCCTTCAATTCTGAGATGCACCTTTTTCACACATTTCTGTCTTGACAATCAGGTCTTAGGGTTCAATAAAAAGATAATGAAATAAATGCTCTCAGATTAAGTGTTTGAGGAGAAAAATTATGACATTGTGGGAGGATTCTGAATTTAGATAGTTTTGCAAGTATCTTTTAAGTTCTTGGTGCACTTAAAATCTGATGTGCCAACTGAAAAAAGATGGGCGTGGCTTATGGGGAAAGGTCCTCAAACCCTCTCAGCTGTCTTGCAGAGAGAAGGCTTAACTCTCAATCATCCAGCTCTTATAAATGTGCATGCGTCAATTTTAGTGATTCCTAAATTTAACAGTTTCCCTGATTTACTGCCTAAAAAAAGTGATCCCAATGCCATCAGCTCAGAGTGAGTCTATAAAGAATCCACGAGGCAGTGGCTGCAATAAAGCGCCATAAACTCCATCCCCAGCCCCGCAGTGATGTCCCGAAGCATGGTCTACTCAATTCCACCAGCTTCCCCACTTCCACTACCACATTCAAACTCCAGTGGGAGCAAAAAGCAGAGAAAATACACACCATTTACGAGTCAGTGAACACTCAAAACCACAGAAGAGGAGCAGATGCTACTGTCGCCCCCACGGTAAGCCTACCTTCCTGGCGGGAGACCTGCAGCTTCTGGCCGTTACAGAAGGCGCCCCTGCCCCTCCTGCCCGTGTACATCTTGTCCTCCACGCAGCTGTACACAACGCCAAACTCCATCTGCAGGCGGAAACCTGGGTGTTTGTGACGCTCACCTCAGCAACAGGAAAGTCCGGCACACTGACAGATAATGTTTGCAAATGGCCACACGGGGGACACTGAGAAGGCTGAGTTCTACACTCATCAGAGAGAAGAGGTCCCAGCCATCTAGAGCCCTCGCAGCACCCATGTGGCCCCCCTCCCTCTCGCCCAAGGACAGAGCTTGCCTATTTTCCAGGGCCAATCCTTCCTCCTGTGTGGCTGCTCCCCCTCCTACTGCTCCCTCCTCTGGAATACCGATCCTGCTTCCTCTTCACCAAACTCTCCCTCCCTTACAAAACCTGTAAAATGTTTACTCTTTCCCTCTCCCTGCCAAAGAGCAGTCTATACTCCGCCTCTCCTTCCCCTGTCACACACTAGTTTGGCCTCTGCCCTGACCACACATTCTTCTGAAACCCCCGCAAAGAGACGGCAATGAACTCCACGGGCCACCTGCCTTCTCCGACCCGGGGCCAGGGAACCCGGAGGCTCCGTGTTCCCCAGGACTCAGTCCCCCACCCCACTCACTAACCAGTGGGCGTGTCACTTCTTTTAGGACCTTCTTCTCTGCTCAACCTTTGTAAGTTGTGTACGTCAGCGCTTTCCATTCTCCCACGTCCCTTTTAGCTCTCCACTGCCCTACAGCCCACAGATCAACTACCACCGGCACTGTGGCTCCATCAACTCCACCACCACAGGTAAGAACCTCTCTCCTAGGAACCTCGACCAAAGGGGCCACACTCACCACCTGATCACACCTCGACCCTTCCCCATTCTCCTTCAAAATATGTTTTTTATCTTGAGATTATTTTTTTCTTTATAGAGCAGAAGGAAAGGAGGGAGGGAAGGAGGGGGAGGGGGAGGAAGGGGGAAGAGAGGCGTCGATGTGACAGACACGCTGACTGGTTGTCTTCCATACATGCCCTGACTGGTACGTGCCCTGGGCCAGGAATGAACCCCAGACCCGGTGGTGCGGGGCCAACGCTCTAACCACTGAGCCATTGGCCAGGGCTCCTCCTTCAAATTCTGTCTTGAGAGCACTTCCTGGTTTTGGCATTTCCTCAGCTATTCTCTCTGCACTGTCTCAGTTCCTAATCCCAACACGGCTGCAGACACCTGTAACCCTGCACTTAAGACACCTCCCCTGACCACCCCCGCCCAAACCAAACCTCAACGCTGTGATGCAGACAGGTCACAGCCTCAGACCTCCACGACCTGCTTCTCCCTGGGCCTTCCCGGCCACACCCAGGGCTTCACACAGCCCCTCACGGCTCCCCCACACCAAGCCCTCCTCCTAGCTGTTCTTTCTGATGGAAATGCGTCCCTTTTCTTCATTTTCCAAGGCTCGAACCACTCCATCAAATTTTAAACCCTTCCGTTAGGAATCTCCTCAAACCCCTCCTGGCAAATGCCTCACACTCTTGCGGAAGGTTTTCAGCATCCACCACAGGATCCCGTCTGGCCCACATCTAACTGGTGCCGACTGGGAGTCGAGGGCGGGACCGCACACCGTTCAGGGTGAGCTCGCTCGCTCACTCCTCTTCGCACGTTCCCATGGTTCCCGTGGCTAATTTCATGTGCACCAACTTGTGTTTCCATTTCCAGCGACTCTGAACTCCCTTGTGTCCATGCTGATCAATACATCACAGCCTCGTGAAGACAGGCCCAGATGAGATGAACATCACTCGCTGCTGTACCCATCAAGCGGCCAAGCAGCCTGGCGATGCCCGAGCTACACTCTGCTCTGCTGGGCTTGCACACAGGGCTTCGGGCTCCAAACACTCTGCTCTGCACCCACGGAAGCGTGCGAGCTCGAACCACACTCTCCCTGTCACCACCTGCCTCTCTCACACATGCAGTGGTGACTAAATCAGTGTGTGTATTTTTTCCTTAAAACTCTTGCTGCTCAAAAAACATTAAGTGTTCTTCACTGGAAAAAGTACCATGATAATGTTAACACTCCTGTGGCTTATTTCACAACAATGCAGCTGTATAAATTGAATAGAGACAAACCTGTACGTACTATGGAGACAGTTACTCTTTCTCAGAAAGGACAGCAAGGCATGTTACCAGCCATAATTAAACAGCGTACCTCTTTATTGACGACAAAGCCGATGGAAACAGCCACAAAAGGAAATCTTAAAGAAAAAACAAAAACACACATACACACACACATACAAATTTACCAAGATAGGACTTATTTGCAATAAATGATTTTTCACAATATAATTGCTTATAACATTTTTCATATACAGTCTCATTCTTGTGCCCCACAGCGGTGTGTACAGTACGCAACCGTTCATGTACTGGGGCTGGGGCTCGGGGACACAGGTGCAGACACGGGGTTTCTGCGGTAGCGAGCAGCTCTGAGAGGAGGCCCCTCCAGGGACGGGCCTGAGAAACCGGGGCAGAAATGGGAAGGAGACTTCGCTCTGCACGCCATTTCATATCTTTCGAATGTCGAAGACCACAAACATAGTAATGATATACGATATTTTTCCAAAGAATAAAAACAAATTTTAAGAGACTTTACACTGACCAGGGCTAAAAAGAAAAGTCTCTTTTCTGTGGTCACTACTCCCCCAGCCTGGACCTGTAAACACAGGTGTGACCTGCACAGAACACAGTTACTTGTCTCCCTCGAACCCCACCCGGAGCCTCACACCTGTAAGGTGACTGGTAGCCACATGGTTGCTATGGCTCCATGGCAGTCTGAAGACAGGGGTGGTAATTTCTGACTCAGAAGAGAACCAAGATAAAGAAAAGACTAAATGGGTTCAATATAACGACCTATAATAATAAAAGCCTAATATGCTAATTAGACCAAATGTCCTTCCAGACAACCTTTTGGATAAAGCCAGGCTGTGAGGGCTGAGGCAAGCCACCACAGCTGCGAGGGCCAAACCATTTGCACAAATTTCGTGCATCAGGCCTCCAGTTAAAAATAAAATTATTTAGAAATACGTAATAGCTTTTATTTTAACAAAAATGAGGCCGTTCTATACACATTGCATTATAATCTTCTCTCGGTTACAGCATCCCAGGGACACCCTTCCACATCCCCATCCATCGCCTACAGTCTAGATCTCGGTTTACAATATAAACAATTCTGTGTCCCTGCAGGTATGCGAACCACAGGGCAACTCCCTGATCCCACCCAGCGAGGCTGCTCATGTCCACTCACCGGCAACAGGCTCTCTCCCATGCACGCCCTGTGTGCTGGGCCCTGTACAGCATCCTTATGTCTGTGTACCACTCATCAAGTCCCCACAGTTCCATGAGGCAGGCACCAATAATATGTTTATTTCGCAGATAAGAAGAAAACATCTGAGGCTTAGGAAGGTGAAGCAACTTGCCCAGATCGCAAAGCCTATAAAAAACACCGGCTCAAGCCCAAGAGTGCTGACCCTAAAAGCCATACTCTTTCTAAGCTTCCTTGCCTGGACTGAAGGTGGCACCAACAGCACTGCAGAGGGGCTGCAGAGCTCCCTAGCTCATTCTTCTGCCCCCCCAGCGGTGTGTACGTATGCAACCTTTTGTATACACGGGGCTGGAGCTCCAGGACACCGATGCAGACACACAGGGGCTTCTGCGGCAGCGAGCAGCTCTGAGCAGAGGCACCTCCAGAGACAGGCCTGAGAAACCAGGGCAGAAATGGGAAGGCCACTTCCCAACTCAGAGCAGCACGGTGCTGGCTTCTATTGCCCTTGCTCCCTTGGTGGGAAAAGAAGTGAGCAGGCCGCTGGGTCGCACAGGTCCCACCAGTAGTATCTCGTCACTGCTGCTATACCTGATGAAAAGTTTACTCTACGACCACACGATTCTGTAAAGTAGGAATGTTTGTGAACGGAGCACCTGAAAGGTCCCTTCAGTGCAAACACCCACTCGTACCTATGCACAAAGTTAGTTGTTCCGTCAATGGGGTCGATGATCCACGTGGGGTTGTCGGTGAGGACACTTTTCTCCCCGGCGGCCACGGACTCCTCACCGATGAAACTGAAAGCAAGAATGACTCTTTACACCCATTTCCGAAAGTTCCAGGTTTCACATTTCCTAGCTACAGTCACAGCAAACATACAAGCCTCTTCCATCCCGGTCTCCTTCCTCCAGAGGGACGGAGTGGGCAAGTTCACTTCCCCGATCACCTGGCAAGCAGTACTGGAACCTGCAACACGGGGCCAGGTGAGCAAAGGCGCGGGCGTGCACAGGGCGCTGGTACAGGTGAGGACGCACTAGGGCATGTGACGGTTTTAAAGATGCCTGTCCCAGGTCTCTCATCCGCCTCTTCCAGAGGCAGGCTTAACGCTCGCGCCTCAAGTGGGAACGTGGGCTTGGTGACTCATTGCTGAGCGACAGAATGAAGAAGGGCCAACGTGCCACCTTGAGGACCCGCTCACAGCACGCACTGTGGTTTGTCCTACCCACTCTACTCCCCATCCCTGCCAGGCCCAGACCACCCATGCTGAGCTGCTCTGAGGGGGGCCCACTCGGCGAGAACTGCCCACAGACCTCGGGAGGAAGGGAAGTCACCCACAACCACCCAAGTGAATGGATCCTGTGGCCCAGTGCAGGCCTCAGGTGGCTGTGGCCCGACCCACAGATTCCCAAGTGTCATGAGACCCTGCGCTCAGCTACTGCCATGTTCTTGAACCTAGAAAACTCTGAAGCTCTGATATAAATGTTTGTTGTCTGGAGCTGCTAATGTTGAGGGTAATTGCTTTGCAGCAATAGATAAACACAACATGAGGTAAGTCAGCAAGAAGGCAAGTCGCCCACCAAAATTACCTGTCTTCCCCAAACACGCGGTGCGACCGATCTCGGGATTCCGGAAGGAGCCCGAGCTTTCACTCTTCCCTACTTTCCGTCTTATCTTTTCCCTTTACCCAGCAATGAGCTCTCCTAGCCATCACTTCGTGACCTTCTGTCTCTTAGCTGCACAGCGCTTTCTGAGAGAAGTGTACACGCACGACCGGGAAGAGCAGAGCACTAAGACGTAAAGTGGTGACAGTTCCTGCTCTGGCTGTGCCTGCGAGAGCCCTCACTCCGGGGGTTTCTTTCAGGTCTCCAACGCTACCACGCAGAAGAGTGTGCGACAGAGAACAAAACTGACCTAAATCCTGCCCGTGGCAGACCGTTCTCACATCAGCTTCCCGGCATCCAAACACCCCCTTATCCCTCCTGGCTGGTGGACCTGTAATCGTGAGCGATCGGGAAATCAGAGTCAAGAGCGAGGCAACCGGTGCCTCAGCAGCCATGGCTCCTGTGGGGACCACGTCCCCTTCCTTCCTGGCTCCTGCCCGCCCGCCCTCCGGAGGCATTCCCTTCCAGTTTAGGGAACGACAGTCAACTTCTGTCGAGGTCGGCACTGCTGCCTCGGGTACTGACTCCACGCCGGTCCCTTCCTACCAGCTGAGGGGCAGTGGGACACACCTGTGTGACGGGTACTTTTCCTTTATGAAGGAGAGAAGCATCTTTTCAACCTTCTGGTCAGTCACGGTTACCAGGTCAGCTGGAGAACTTTTAATCATCACGTTCACTTCGTTTTTCAGAGCTTCACGAACCACCTGGAAATTTGTTTGGTAAGCAAATAGAAAAGTGTGAGTAACTTTAAATCAAGCTAAGAATGAAACAGAGAAATGGTGCAAGACATTAGTCTGTCTTAAATGATATTCTTAAAATTTTTCTTATCACAAGGTTTACAAAATAAACCTTCAGTGATTATGTCCTTCTGGGTACAAAATCATAGCGTCTTACATCCTAAGACAGATCCACAACTGTCATCCCCAAAAGTTAATGACACAAAACTGGAGCTTCTTCCCATGTACGGTGTTTAGCGAAATGAAAGGCAACGCAGGTGCTGAACCCGCGCATCGGGGACATGGCGGCACCGGTGGGTGACGGTCGGGGCGCGATGGCGCGATGGCAGCCGTACCTCTCCCGCTCGCCTTGCCAGGGTCACGGCGTAGTCCATGCACTCCGCCCAGGGGTCAGCCATCTTCCCACAGGTCTAGCGCATCTCGGGACAGAGCCGTGCGGATCTGAGCGTGAACCACAGAACAGTCAGTCCACAAGTGCATCCCCACGGGCACGTCCTCTCCTTCAGCATCCTCTCCCTCCTGAATCTAGAGCGCCACTCTTCCCAGGACTCGCCGGCAGATCCAGTGAAAAACAAACCTTTTTACCTAAATGACTCCACTTCTATTGCAGAAACATCCTTCCTAACAAAAACAAGCGTCTCCCTAAGTGCCCATTAAAACAGCCCCGGCTTGAGAAAGGAGAGGAAAGGGCCCAGGAACATTTCACAGGCAGGCGGGCGGGCGTTCCGGCAGCCTCCGCTCCGTGTGCGCGCCGCACGGGCTCCTTCCGGCCCAAGAGCAAGGCCCGCAGGCAGCTCCACCACCCTCGCCCGCCCGTGCTGTTCCGTTTGCAGGAGGCGGTGCCGCTCGTCGGGGCTCTGCCGGCGCGGGGGTCGCTGTGGGGGCGCCACACCGAGAGCGCGCGGGGCGATCGCCCTTCACAGCGCAGGAGAGCGCGGACACGCCACGCAGACGGCAGCCCGGCCTCGCGGTGGCCCGGCCAGGGGGGTGGGGGGAATGGAGTCCCAACCCGGAGAGGTGTGCCTCCTACCAGGGCCCTGCGGGTGGCCGACACCCGTGTGTGTGTCCGTGTGTCCGTGCGTGTGTTGGTTGTCTGCAGGAGGCGCCCGCTTGGGGAGGAGCGGGGCACCGGGTGACAGGCTGCACTGGGCCCGTGAGGACGGGAGGGGCTGACGGCGCCCGGGTCCCTCCCCTGTGGCAATGAAATGAACCGCCACAGGGAGCGGCGGAAAGGAGTCGGGCGGGAGGTGGGAGGGCCAGGCGGACGCGCCCCCGGGCGGCCGGACGGACGCCGGGAGCCCGAGCTCGCGGGGGTGTGGCCCGCAGGGAGAGACGCCCGCCCCCGGGTGGGGAAACTGGCCCGCGCGGGACGGCCTCCGCACAGCTCCGCCGCCATGGGCCGCCTCGCCCCCCGCCCCGCCCCGCCCCATTCCGGGTGGACCGGCCACACCCAACTCGCCGTGGGCACACCGCCGGCCCGCCCCGCCCGGCCGCCCCGCCGCCCCGCCCGCGGAACCCGCAGGACCCGCCGCCCCGCCCCGCCCGGCGCCGCCCGGCCTCCCCGCCGCCCCGCCCGCGGAACCCGCAGGACCCGCCGGGGGCGCAGGGCCGCGGGTCTCACCTCAGCGACAGGGCCCCCGGCTCGCCGACTGCCAGAGGGAGCGCTAGCTTCTTCCGGGGCAAAGGGAAGGTCCCGGACCGGAAGCCCTGGACCGGAAGTCCCCGCCCCGCCGCCGTTTCAGGGCGGGGCCTCAGACTCGCACTCCCAGGCCCCTCGCGCCTCTGGTTGGGAATCCGAGTGGCCTGCCTGCGCTTCCTACTGAGCTTCTGAGATTTTTAAAATTCCTCCCCTCTTTATGCTGCACTCCCCTCCTCCCATTCCTTCCCTCCCCATTTCTCTTTTTACCCCTTTCTCGTGCTTCAGACTCTTCCTGACAAAGCGCAAATTGCAGGCATCTTAAACCTGTATATACTAGGGAGTAAATATAAATAAATAGACCGGTATATCATATGAATTTACACACCATACAGGTTATATGTAAACCATGTAAATTATATGCACCATACAAGTTACAAATGCATATAGATGGGAAGACTGGTGAGTGACAGCCACAACCAACCGCCCCTCTTCTTGGTGATTCCCTTGGCCACATGCTGAGGGCACAGCTCGGGGGAGGCCTGCACGGCGGTCGTGCAAACTCAGATCTAAAGTCCACAAAGGATGGTCTGAAATTAAACGTGAACTAAAGCAGTTACGGTGGGTAGTGACATCCTAGGCGAGTATCTTCACTGACAAGGTCAACCGTTACCTTACCTGAGCCTGCCTCTGTTTTTGCATCTAGCATAAGGTGACCAGACGTCCCGCTTTTGCCCGCTTTTGGCGGGACAGTCCCGATTTTTAAGTTTGTCCCGCGTCCCGCCGCATTTTAAAAAAGTCCTGATTACTCTTTGTAATATTTTAAGTAATAATAATTTTAAAAAAGAACACCTCCCCCCCCCCCCCCCCCCCCCCAAGTTCCCTTTTCAGGACCCCTTGGGGCACAACCAAATGCGCCTGGGTGCCAGGACAGATTCCTTCATTGTAATCATGTTAATTGTCCCTGCTCCCACCCAAACATGTGTCTATCCTTTTACTTCTTATCCAATTCCAGGGGTTCTCCCCCTCACCCCCTGCTTTGCTTTCCCCACCTCTCTAGTCTATCACCAGTGGGTTTCATGTAACCCACCTCCCCTCCCTTGATTGCAACATATAAAAATAGATGAGAAACCGCCATTCTCCGGAGCATTATCTCAAGCCATTGAGGTTCTGCTTCCCAGCAACTGTCAACAGTTTGGGTCAAATAAACTCACAAAAATTCTTTACAGGTTTGAATGTTTTTATGTTAACATTACCATTTAGTGAGGACTTACCGTGCTTCAGACAATTGCATTTTTATAAGCATTCTTTTACTTAAACATCGCGACAATTTCGGGACAAAGATAGGACTCGCTTCACCATACAAAATGAGGAAATGAAGGCCCAGAGAAGTCATCTGTCCTCAGGTCACACAGCAAAGGCAGAGTGGGACACACGGACCCAGAGTCCACACTCCAGGACTCCTTGGCATAGCGAGGCTGCATCGTGTGAGACTCAAGACTAGTCTGGGGTCCCTGAGGGCTTCACATAACAGGTCTGAGAGTGTGCGATGTACAGTCTCCCATTTTAGAGGGAAAAGCAATGCGCAGATCTGAGACATCCGAGCCTCACCAGAAACAAGAAAGTAGATTATGCGGCTCCTTTCTTGTAAAGAGCTTGCCTGCCTGCTTTCACCAAAAGGCAAGGTGTTGTCACCACACACTGCGGATGCATGAGCTCTCAGATGAGTGACCAATTCTCAAACCTCACACAGAGCCAGACTTTGTTTTTATTCTTCTAAAAATGCCTTAAGTATCTGAACTGGATACCTTGATTTGTCTAGCAAAACATGCTTATATGTTCTTAATAAAAAAGAAGAAAACCTCAGAAATCAGCTGTTTTGGTTCTGTTGTCAGACACCTTAAAACAAACTTGCCAACTGCATGGTGACGAGTTGATTCATAAGCCAATAAAATGTTCCAGGCATTTGCATAAACATCATCAGCATCCTCTTCAAACCTCCTTTACGTGAACATGGTCCCGCTCATAGGTAGAAGACCAAATGCCTTCTTCTCTCACATTAAAATCACTTCCCGCTTCCTACCTCAAATGAACAGGAGGTCCACCCGCTTCCTAGGAGCCTCGCTGCTGCCTCTTCAATTATTCACAAGTAACTGCGGGTCTTCAGTCCAGAGGGGCTGCTCTGCTCCCAAAGGCCCGCCTGAAAGCAAATGAAATGAAGAGTCCTCCCGCGCACAGGGCAGTCCAGCGCGCGGCTCTCCCTTTGGATGTATTGCAAACTGGTTCCACAAAATCCAAGATTTTTGTCTGTGAGTCCAGGTGGCTGCAGGGCGCTCAGAGCCTGGTGCATCGCTCCTGAGTTCTCAAAGGGGCAGTTTTTAAAGCTGCGTTTGCAATCATTGTTCCCAAGCACACCAAGGTGGTTCCACACAGAGTGAGCATAATCCCCCTCTGGCGTGCAGCCCAGGTCACAGTTCCACATTTCACTAATGGGGAGTTCCTCCCTGAGAGAGGTGCTAATGATGCCAACCTCAAAATGGAAGAGGAGAGATCTGAAGCCCAGACACCTGACTGGACACGGAGAGGCTTCTGGGGAGGATGGCCTCTGAGGGGAGGATGGCCTCTGAGGGGAGGATGGCCTCTGAGGGGAGGATGGCCTCTGTCAGCTAGTGCTCGGGTCGGGCTTCTGCAAGGGCAAAAGGTGCCCAATTGCCCTGTATTTGCACTTGGGTATCTTGCTAAGCCTACTTACTCCCAAGAGATGACTGCTTGTAAATGGCAACTCCTCTCACTAAAAAAAAAAAAAAAAAATCAGGTTCACATCACAAGACTTTCTTGGGTATGAGTTGTTTAGGGGACTGATTTTTTTTTTAAAAAGTACACGGGAAATGTGCAGGTCCTCAGGGGGTGCAGTGTCCTGGGTAGCTGATAGCACTTATTGTTTTGACGTAAAATAGTTTGGGCCTGCGGATATTGGTTAAGCCCTGATATGCCCTGCAATGCCAACAACTTTCCCAGATCTAAGAATCCTATATAATAAAAGCCTAATATGCAAATTTCTCCCTCGACCAGGAGTTCGACCACTCACTATGACATGCACTGACCACCAGGGGGTGGTGCGGAACATGGCAGGAGTTGGCAGGTAGCCGGCAGCAGTGTAGGTGCTGCCAGCACCAATGGGCCCCCGATGAGAGCAGTACTAAGGTAGGATGGTGGAGCAGGTAAGCTGGCAGCGCCAGGCCAAGGTGGTGTGAGGGGGGGACTGACTGCCCAGCAGATGGTGACCAGCAGCCACGGCAGCAGGGGATCGGGGGGAGGCAGGGCAGCTGCTCAGCTCCCGGGAGCTGAGAGAGCTGGGCAGGGGCCTGATCACCCTACCTATTGCTCTGCAGACAGTGACCAGCGGCTTTGACACTTCTATTACAGAGAAAGGGCAAATAGCAACATTGAAATATTTCTTCTAATTATTTTCCTTTCAATGTGCACAAATCTGTATACCAGGCCACTAGTATATATCATAGACATTTATGCTTGGACAATGAATCACAGAATCATCCCTCTTCAGGGATGAAACTTAAAAACAGGAATTTCATCCCAATCCAAATTAGATAAATTTTATTATATAAATTGTTTTCCACCATACATCTGTAAGAGAAATAAAATAGATTCCAAGTTCAAGTATAGAGAGTGCATTTTAAACATGCAAGACCAATCAGATATGCCTAGGGTAACAGCAGAGGAGTTCCTTGTGTGTTGGGTTCCGAGAACCCTGCTCCTATTACCTCATTCAATCCTTACAACAACAGCATGAGGTAGGTACCATCATTGCCCCCACATTCCACATGAATTTAGGCAGAGAGAGATTAAGTAATTTGCCCAGTGTCATCCAGCTGACGGGTAACAGAGCTGAAATGGTAGACCCAGGCACAGTCTGGCTTGGAGCATATGACCTTGACCATTATAGATATGACTGATGAATTAATCCACTAAATGTTTAGTGAGCATCTACTCTATCTGAGGCATTGTGCTAAACACTGTAGGCATTCAGAGAATGCAGGGTTCCTGCACTCAAGAAGCCGAATGCTGATTGCTGCCTCCACTACAGCGGTCAGGTGTGGTTACTCCATCAGCCTGAACCTTCTCTCCACCCAAAACCCTGCCATGCTGCTAGGTTCTGGAGTTTCATGCCCCAACCACAGACACAGGAGTTGAGCAAAATCTTAAACCTCAGTTGACCTTTTCATTTTACAGATGTGAAAACTGAAGTACAGAGAGTGTCTTCCTACCTCTCAAGGTAAATGATAAAGTGCAACTAGGATGCAGGTCTCTCATCTCCCGATCACTAGAATACGCTCATGGAAATGCGTATGAGTGAAGTTGGTGCAAGTTCAATTACGTTTTCTAGCCCTAAATGGAGGTTTCTGTTGAAAGGACTCAGCAGTAAAAGATTCCATGAGGATAATTATCATTTTATAAAGGGAATAATAATGAGCCACCACCAGGCTGAAGCCCATCTTCTATAAATCTTGGTATTCATAGACTGAATTTGGTGAAATTAGAAAAAAAGAACTTTGTTGTCTTATGAGCTGGCAAACTAATGAACTAATACAATGAGAATGTAGGCAATGGCCCTCCTGCAAAAAGTTGTGATGTTCTCAGAATCACTACAGGAGGTGGTTTTAAATTGCTCTTTCCCGCTTAAGAGACCGTAATGAAGTGTCATAATCAAATCATAACCAAATCCCACTCTATAAAGCATTTCCAGACCAGCACAGCGTGATGGCCTCCTCTCGGGCGCCTGTGTGAGAATGGATGTTATGATGCTGTATATTATAATGCGGACGCCTCCCCAGTGCCACATTTTCCATTAGATCAGAAGGGGGCTGAGAGCAGCATCGCCGCAGATACCCTCCGACGCCCCACAGGGCCTCAGAGCGGGCATGCTGCCGAGCTCTGACTGCTAGAGCGGGGCGGATGTTTCCTGTCCTCTCCTGTGATAAGGGTACACCTCTTCTTCGCTTTGTACAGCAGGAGAATCAGCAGCATTTCACACCCAGAGCACAGAGCCACCGTGAAGGGAGCCGCGGAAGCTGCGTCGGCCTGGGACTGGGGGAGGGCGAGCTGGATGATGGCCAGGGCCAAGAAGCTGTTCAGTGCCCCGCTTTCGATAGCCACCGTCTTGCACACAGCGGGAGGCAGCCTGCAGATTTTAGCAGGGCAGTACCCGAACAGCAAACCCAGAGCAGGAACTAAGACACCCAACAGGAGCACCTCTGGGCTATCTGTTCTTAGAAACACCGATCCCATCCTGAACATCAAATAAATCCCTACAGACATTAAAATAAAACTCAGAGGTCTAATGATTCGCTCCAGGATGTTTGCTTTCTCAGGTGTTCTATGCTTGATGACTACTCCAGCTGATATAGGTACAAGTATGAAGAGGAGTGTTGACATAATTTTTGAAACAGGAACATGGAACGTACCGGAGAGCCCTAAGATCCTGCTGTACAGGTAGGAATTGGCAGGCATCATCACCAGGGCCAACACCGTTGATGTGCAGGTCATCAAAATGGCCAACGTGATATCTCCTTCTAGAAGCAGAGCGAAGAGATAGCCCCCACCCCCTCCTGGGCACGTGCAGGTCATTATGAACCCGAAAGCCAGTGCCTCGGGCAACGCCAAAACCTGAGTCAAAAGAAATCCACAAAACGGCATCAGAAAAAACTGTGTGGCTGCCGCCAAAATGACTGGCAAAGGTCTCTTCCAAACGACGCGAAACACCTGCAATTCAATCTTGCAACCAAATGCGCACTTATTTAAGAGGACCATTGGCAGAATCAGCAGAAGGGTATTTCTATCCATGGGCATGGATGCCTGGAAAAGACTGTCTGGCCTCTGTCTGAGCACTTTGACTCTGACGTTCTTTATTTCTTCAATGAGTTTTTCTGGCCTACCTTCAGAGTCCCACAGTTGAACGGTCAAGTTGGTCTCTCCTTCTTCCGCTGCCACTAGTTTAATGATGAAGGTGGCAGCACCGGAGGTGGCCCTGGTCACGTTCACCACCCGCAGCATGCCAGGGTCTTCGAGCCGCACAGAGAGGAAGCTGGCATTGGGCTGCTTATCTCTGTAAGTGGATCGGACGAGGACGGTGTCTTCGGTCTTTGTGTAGAACAGCATTTCAGTCCTCGCTGTACTCAGAAAACTGAGGAATGGCTTCCTTGCTTCCCCCAGCATCACAAAAAGCAAGACAATGAAAAGTCGTCTAATCATCTTGAAAGCTTAAGTCATCGTATATGCGAACACATGAAAGACGAGAGAACATTCCTGGGAGAGGCGTCCCAATGCCGGGCGGAGGCCGAGGCAAAAGTTGTTTTGCTGGATCAAAGTCCAGGAGGAGGGCCTGTGCTTTCAAACAAAACCTGAGTGACACAACCTGTCCAACCTGTAGTTATGAAAATGCACAAGCCCGGCACCCTACAGCTCCAGCGGCTCACGGCAGAAACCCAATCTCTTCCTCCTTTCCTCGGTTCTACTAAGGAAAAAAGCCTCCTCTCCACTTGCATTTAAAAACTTACACCTTTTTAAATTTTCTTTCTTCCTAAGGAAAATCTACACTAGAAACAGCCACGATCCCAAAACATAAAATAGATACTGAGGGGCCTGCAGGGGGTGAGTCACGTCAAAATCAAACGAGTGTTTCCTGGCCACGTTTGCTGGGCGCTGGGCCTGGAGCAGAGCGGAGCTGAGCGACCCAGCCATTCCCAGCTCCTCTCGCGCCGCGGCTCACTCACTCCGGCAGCCCCCAGCAAGCTTAGACAGCCGCAGAGCCCAGAAACTAGCCTTGCCGACGCCTGAGGCGGCTAACAGATTTCCTACAACTCTGGAGAGAGTGCATCAGTCAGGCACAAGCTGAAACTGGTTTTGGAATCCGTACGTAGAAAAACGATTTCCTGGATGGTAACCAGGGAGCTTGGGAACCTAGGGAAAGTGGGAGGCCAGGTGTATGGCCAAAGGGACAGCCTGTCCCTGCTGCTGGACACCATGGGGCACTAATTCTGTAACACTCATGCCTCGTCACAGCTAAGGGCATGTCATCCCACTGCCCAACTGGCCGTGGCCTGTGCCTGGCCCGCTGGGAATAAGGAAAAGTACTGGGGATTTTCTAGTGAGGACTTACACCCCACATACTCCCATAATGATGTATTCCCAAACATGAGGGGGCTCAGATACTAAGCAGAAAAAAGGAAAGAAAAGAACAAAAATCCACTGTGACTGTCTACTTACTATAGGGTGTCCCCAGAAAACGTATATATACTTTAACAGCTGATAATTCACTTAATTTTCACTTCTCTTCAGGTTTAACTGATTTGAAATAATGGGTGAGACTAGGCTAAGCTTTGAACAAAAAAAAAAAACTTACCCTTAAGTGCCACTAGACTTTTTTTTATGGGGATACATAAAAGATAAAGTTTAAGGTACAAAACCAGCAATAGTTGACGAATTGAGGGCATACAAATATATAACGAAATGATTCTTGATATTTGCGATTTCATTGCTCCCAGTTATCAGCAGTGCCTGGACGAGAATGGTCATCAGTTTGAAAACAGACACTGACAAAAAAAATTATTCATTTCTGCAGATTCTTTTAAATATTTTTGTATTGATTTCTAGAGAGGGAGGAAGTAAAAGGCATAGAAAGATAGAAACATCGATGATAGCCTTAGCCGGTATAGCTCTGTGGATAAAGCCTCGGCCCTAGGACTAAAGGGTCATGGGTTCAAGTCAAGTCAAGGGCACGAATCTCAGTTGCTGCCCAGATCCCTGGCCCTGGTTGGGGAGCATGCGGAGGCAACCAATTGTGCCTCTCTTACACTGAGGTTTCTCTCTCCTTCTCCCTTCCATTTCCTCTAAAAATCAACAGAAAAATATCCTCCAGTGAGATTAACAACAACAAAAAGAAACATCATTGATCAGCTGCCTCCTGCCCACCCCCTATTGGGGATTGAGCCCACAACCTATGTGCTCTGACCAGGAAGGAACCATGACCTCTTGGTTCCTGGGTCAACTCAACCACTGAGTCACACTGGCCAGTATTTCTGTAGATTCTTTTAAATTTTGAAAATGAACTGTTTGTTAAAAACACTGCGTTTATAATCATTCAGAGTGCATACACATTTTTTTGGACACCCTGTATTAAACCTACAGACATGGTAGCCTCTGAATATATTCCCACTTCAGCAGATCCTTCATGTAATCAAGGCAGAATCTCTGTTCAATGCAAGAAGGACAATTTGGAGTAAGTATTTTTACACCATAATTTGCTCCTCAAAAATTGTTCAAGCAATTTTACTGGACATTTTTTAAGTTTTTAAAAATTCTACTTATGCAGATTAGTCTTTCAAATGCAGCAGACTTTACGCCTGAAGCTAATATAATACTGAATGTCAACTGTAATTAAAAAATAAAATTTTACACTTTTAAGAATGCAATAGAACTTGTAGTTCATAAATTGTATTTGCATGTACCACATCAAGACATTGGCTGATGCTCAAAATGGAGAACAGAACTAATGTTTCTGATATCTGGCAAATTCCCAGAGAACGTTCCTAGGTTAAAAAGACAAAAATAAAACAAACAGAAACTTCATAAAACCAAAGCCACCTGTACAGTATGTGAGCAAGTATTTTAGCTCCCAATTTTTGTTGCCCAGGTCACAGGTGTGAGGAAGAGGTGTTTTGTCTTCCTGATTCCTGTCTCACCCTTTTCCTTCACCAGGCCCTCTGGTCCTCCCCTTACCGACGATCTGTGGGGAATGAACCGACACATCTAGAAAAGTGTAATGATCTATGCGCCACACGCCTTTACTGGCTAATGGCATTTCAACTGGAGCTCATTTGTACCATCCTGTTGTTACAGCTACAGTATCGGAATTTAAAGCTGGTTGTGGGTTCCCTACTTATAATCCTAGTCATCTGCAAGACTATCTAGGTGGAAAGATACGGGGTCGGGTGGGAACAGTCAATTTCACTGCACACACTCAACTGAGAGCCCTAAAACACGTCAGTCACGTCCAAGTGCGAAGCTCGGGCTTTCCTCTCCTTAGGAGAAGGCTCATGCTGGAGCCCCGTCCCTGGAGCCTCTGAGGAGCTGCTACCTGTGCCTTCCAGAAGCTGGCCCGCTATCTGGACACTGACCTCCCTCACTAGACGTGGACACCGACCGACACCAGTCCTTCCCTCTGCGCCCTGGCTCTCCTCCCCATCTGATCACTGACAGGACAGCTCTGCCTTCGCCTCCACGTGACTCAGTTCCTGCCGCCTTCCCTGGCCCTGCTCAGCCCCACTGGAACTTTCTCTCCCACGTTTAGCCTTAGCTGCGTCATGAGACGTGTGTGGATCCCTTGGCACATGCGAGTAATTATGGCACATGCTAAGGTATTTGTGTGTATGAAACTTTCTGTGTCTGGGAATAGATTTAAGGATTATTTCTACTTCTGGTTGTACAGTTTGTGAAAAAGAGCTGTTGGAATACAACTATACTTACTATCCATCTGTTCATTTGGTACTTGCCACACTGCTTTGCACTATAGTTACCATGGAAACTAGAATCAAATCCTTATCTTTAGTAGGTACTCAAATAATCACACTAATAAGCAGCTGATGAAAGTCAGAAGCTATCTCCATTCTTCACATTAAAATTATATGATGAAAAATTAGAGATGAAATGAACATTCCAAATTTATTCCTTTAATTAAACCTAAAGCCACTCTGCAAGTCCATGACAAAAATAGAAAAGAGTCAAAGAACAAACAGAAATAATTTCTCTTCCCTCCATATAGTAGTCCTTTGTTGAGGGTACACTGCAGTCCCTCTTGGCATGCATTTTGCTTGGTGGGTATAAGAGACTGCGATCGAGTTGAGCTGTGCCATCTTCTTCTCATTTGAATCCATGCCCACAGACAAACACAGGTGGTGACGCCCAGGAAGAGAGCCTTGTCGGAGCCATGCCCCACCGCAGGTAGGTGACACCAAGAAAACCACTTCTCTGACCCAGGCCTGAGGGTCCTCATCCAAGAACTCGGAAGAGCGAATGAGACAAGCCCTCAGTTCCTGACTCATGCCCACACACCAATGCCCGCGCCATGATGCAGGCACACGGCACAGCTCCACTGCCGGCACCACAGGCTACGCTTGCACGCTCCCTGCTCAGAGCAAGAGATACACGTATTCCTCCTCTGCCACCGAACAGCAACGGCCCAGCAGGGACATCGAAACACTCAGGGCAGGTCCTGCAGTCAAGGTGACACGGCGCAGTGTCGGTCAAACGCAGCTCACAGCCCACGAGCAACACACCTAACAAAAGCTAATTAAACAAGATAATGTGCTAGTAACTGTCCATTCATAGTTACACTTTAAAACAAAAAAATTTAAATTCAATTTATAGAAAACTCATCATGGGCATTGTGACATAATGAAGAAAATGTAAGAGCAACTTAAAAAAATACGTATAGTATTTGTAGCAAAAGAACCTGACGTCACATAGAATTTTCCTCATGATTCCTGGACTGAATCCTTGAATGACTACTCCAAGTAAGAGTCGACATTCTTTAAAAACTGTTCTTCCTCACTGAGATACTCCAAGACAACATTCCCGCCGTTGTATAGAGGACAGTCCTCCCTGGCCATCCAGGCTTCCAGCGTGTGGTCCAAGGGCAGCGCTTCTCCAGAAGTCATGTGACAGAGCCTTAACTTCTGTTAAGAGAGACGCAAAGCACACTGTAGCGTGACAAACAAACATGCGTGTGCAGCACAGCCTAAACCCCGAGGCAGAGCTGTTACAGCCCGCCGGTACCTTGGCTGTGGACTTGTTGTTGTCATTTCTGAGATGAGCTGAAGAAGCTGCAAAGTCGATGACCTTCCCAACGCTCCAGCGCTGGCAGAAGAACATGGGTTTGCTCTTCTCTTTGCTCCCCTTGGGTAAGAAAACCTGCAGGTAGACTCTTTCCGTCTGCAGGAACAAAACAGTTACAACAGATTACATACATGAACTAGACAGCTGTTTCTGTCATTTCCTCTCTTCAGGTCAGCGAGGGACTGCCCTCTGATGGTAAAACTGGTGGTGGGAGTTCCAGTCAGAGTCGCCCAGCAGCCACTGAATGCATGGGTAGAGGGCCTGGCCAGGGTGACCTGTGCAAAGATGGGATATGTGACAGCAGGTAAGCCAGCTAAGGTCTTTCCCGGGATTTTACATTCAAAAGCTGGGGTGGAAGGGAAGCTCTCTTTCTCCTGAGATTTTAGGGCTTACTGAATTAAACCTGGGCTTGCCTACGGCTATCACCCAGGCCCCTCAGCCCTTCAGGAACCAAGGTGGAAAAAGTGCCATGAGGTGGGAAAGAATGGGCCCAACACACAGGGAAGTCAAGGGCACAAGGGGCTCTTTCTACTGCATCTGGGTCCTGGAACTCTGTCATCCTGGTGCCCAGATCAACACCACTCCCATCGCGCAAGTGGAAAACTGTTTGCACTAAGGTAGTTGGCATCAAGTTTTTGTCATTTGCAAATGAAAGATCCCTGAAACATGAATAACATCTTCCTACGTGAAAGACAACATGTTTAGAGATAGCAGGGCTTTTGAGAATAAAGAAGGTTTTAGAAAAAAAGAACGAAAAAATAGACAAGTTTCATAGAAGATTTAGATGGTCTCTCTAGTATTCTATATTCTATATGCTTCCTCATATTGTATTTTCATGCTCAGTTAATAAATGCAGAGGAGAAAAAAGAGTAAAAGCAAAGGTGTTCCTTGATTCCTAAAAACTGCTTTAGAAAGAGTTGGCTTTTCAGACCAATTCCTGTCACAATGAAATTGTTGGCATAAGAGGAGCATCTCTAAGTCATAGAGAAAACATTACAATTATTTTTGGAAACATCAGATTCAAGATCATTCTCAGCACCAAAGAATTTAGATTTGTTGAGGACCAGTGGAGTGTGTTATTACAGATAACAAGAATTAAAACAAAAAATAAGAAATCATTGGAAGTTCAAACTCTGGGCCAACTCTATAAAATCAAAGTAAGAAGAGTATAAATATGAAAAGAGAATATTAAAAAGATATAGCTTCACCTAAAATAAAGATAAATATGCTTGGAGATCACAAATGGAACAGAATTGCAAAAAGGTGAGTGGGCAGGCAGAGAGATCAGAAGGGAGTTCCTATTCAAGACCAACATGCACAATCTGTAAACTGAAATTTCACCGCAAACCAAGGATGAAAATAACTAAGTGTAAAAAAAACATTTAAAAATAAGACAAATTAAGGGACAATATCTATTAAAAAAAAACAAGTTATAAAACCAAAAATAGGCAGAAATAAAATAAGAAGCTATAAATAGCTAATCAAAACTAATAAAAGCGAAATAGTAAAATTAACCGTTTCTCCGAGACAGGGTAAGCCACACCCACCAGGCAATCAGAGCGGCTGTATGCAAATTAGCCCAGCCAACATGGCGGCCGCCACTCATGGACCTGAGTAAATGGCAGTTTCCTGCCGATTAAACTGGCTCAAGCCAAAACACAGATTTGAAACAATATAACAATCATATAATCCTCGGGAGCTGAAGGAAAGAGCAGCCCGGGCCTAACCAGTAAAAGTAACAATTGTTTCATTATAGACGCTGCAAGGTGAAGCAGAGGAGGCTTCGTTAGTTAGAAGGCCGCCTTAAAGGAACAGTGTATCAATTATAGAAGATAAACTACAGGCCTCAAAGGAACAGCATCAATTATAGAAGATAAACAAACTCCAGAAACCTGCGTCCAGCCAGCCTTGCTGGGACATTGGGTCAATGGGAGCTGTGGGCAGCCTTAAAGCCCCTCACCCAGGCTGATCACAACCCAATGGGGTGAGGGATGTTCCTGGAGGGCTTGGCCAGCCTGCACACATCCATCAGCCCTCACCCAGGCTGGTCAGGCACGCCAGCAGGTGGACATCCCCAGAGGGCTCCCAGACTGTAAGAGGGCACAGGCCGGGCTGAGGGACCTCCCGAGTGCACAGAGCGGCTGCAGGGCGGAACAGCGCAGGACCCAGGACCCGTGAGTGGGAAAGAGGCGGCAGGGTTGGAGGGCACTGGGAAGCGGGTAAGAGGCGGCAGGGGGTCGGCGGCCTGCTTGGTGGGCTTCCCAGGCCCTTTGCGGGGCATCGGGGAG